>JASDQU010373899.1:107503-122461 GCA_032191745.1 Picea mariana | reverse complement strand
GAGGAGGAATTGATTCTAATCTTTCTTTGATTTCTTTAATTTCTTTTCTAGCCCATGAATCAATTTTAAAGCTGAGTTCAGCATCTCCTTCCATTCTTCTAATCTTTTCTTTTAATTCAGAAACTTCCTTCTTGAGAAAATAGACTTCTTTAGCCAAGTCTGTTATAGAGGCATTTTGCAATTTTGGCTCTCTGTTATACTTGATGTAAGTGTTTGTGTTCTTATCAAAGGAAGCATCTAAAAACAAAGGCTGTCTTCTTGGAATTTTAGAGATTTTTCCCTTTTTCTCTGTTTTGACAGTCTTGATAAAACTTTCAAGAAGAGAATTTTTCATATCCCCTTCAGGGAGACCTTTGATCTGTGCAAGCATTTGTGCTTCTTGATCTCCTGTGTTTGAAAACATGCAGACCTTCAATTTTTCTTGAGGTCTAGGTTCTGATTCATAATCAGAGCTATCAGAATTGTCAGTGCTGCTTTCACAAGAACAGAAATTAGGATTATCACATCTGCAATTCTGATGTATAAAAATTTTCTTTTGAGAAGAATATTCAAATTCTGATGTGCTGCTAGAGTAACAGCATCCTTCTTGGAGTAGATGAATTTCCTCTTTTGGCTTGTGGGGATTATATGGGCAAGAATTTGTATCGTGGCTATTTGCTCCACATCTATTGCAATAGGATTTTACCATAATCTGTTTCTTTGCTTGAGCTTCTTTTGCTTTCTGTTCTGAGAATTTTCCTTTAGTTCTCCTAGAAGCTTCATTTTCTGGACAATCATGAGCATAATGTCCTTGTTTTCCACAGATCCAACAGACTACATTTTGTTTTGCTTCATGACAATGGGTTTTGAGCTTAATATCTTTCGGCTCATAATAGTGGGTTCTAGGAACATATCTGTACCTAGCTTTATATTTCCTGCCCTTTTCTCCCTTAATGTATTTTGGCTTCTTTTTCCTTTTCTTTGCAGGATTTGTCAGGTATAAGCCATATTGTTCACAAATAGATTTTTGATCAGGGAGGTATGAGGACTTGGATACAGAGCTTTGTACCTTTATACTGGTACACAGTCCTATCAGGGCTTTGGTTATTAAGGAATAAATTTCTCCCCAAGTATATAACTCATAGGGAAGTTTAAATACATCTTCCATTTTCAAATATTCAACAAATTTGCTTGGAAGCGCTGCCAAATAAACCTGTTTCCATAACAGATTTTTGCTTTCTTTTACTTAAAAAATACTCTGTGTCCATTCCTTATGAAACTGTTCATATTCAGACATCTTTCTACATTTCATATTCATCAGAACAATTTCATGTTTATCAGCTATTTCATTCTCTGTCCCACACCAGTGCTCAAGTATTAAAGTGGTGAGAGCACCAATCATATTATTCACTGCAGTCCCATCAGTGTGATATACAACATCACCTTCTTCATCTTTTAGGACTTCTACTTCCATTTTTTGAATCATTAAGGGAGAAGAAATAACCTCCCACCATTTACTGAGGGTCCCTGTAAAACATTGAATAATTGTTTTGCATGCCTCTACTTCAGTTTTTCCCTTCATGCACATAATCGTGTAGGAGACATACATTCTATCAATCATCTATCTTATTTGTGCAAGAGACAGATTATCAATGTTCCATTCTTGGAACCAGTCATCAGCAAATGTCTGAGAATCAGGAAGTTTGCCTTTACCAGCTAGATCAGGGGCTGATGGTCTGTGGGAATGATGTGGAAGATTCTCATAGGCTGAATTTTTTATAGTTACTAAGGCATGATGGTCTTTGGAAGAAGTTTCAGGCTTTTCTTCTTCAGAAGGAAAATGAAAAGGAGATCTTTTTACAACTTCTATCTCAGAGGGCTTATATACAGGAGATAGAATGGAAATATGAGAATTAGGCAAGATAAAGGAGTTAGGGATGGGTTTATCAGATTGATTGGTTTTTCCTTTGATTTCAGTTAAGGATTTCCCCATTGCAGAGAAAGCATTCCCTAATCCTTCCATGATTTCTTCATGGTTTTTGCTTGACTCTTGGGCTCGGTGAGAGATTTCTAATAAAGCAGAATCCATTTTTTTTTTAACATCAATGACTTTTTCTTGGACTTGATCCACGAACCTAACTATAGTGTTTGTGGATACTTGTAGATCAAAGATTTGGTCCTTTCTTGCATAGTCATTGGTTACAAAAGTATGAGTAGCCATCCCCCTTAGGGCAGTATTAGTCCAGTTTATTTGTTCAGACACTAACTGGACTCTTTTATCAATTCCTGACAGTTGGGTGGCTTCCTCAGATAATAATAGAGGAATTGTTCTTACTTGTTTAGCACTGTCTTCTAAGACAATTCCTTTGAAAGGTGGAAAAGTGGAATTAGATTCAACAATACTACCATCRATACTTTTCCATTTATGTTTTGGGGAAGGAGATTCAGAACTTTCYCCTACCATTTGGACTACARGGTTTTGTTTTAATTTCCTCCATTCAAAGAAGGAAATCTAGCTATCTTCTTCAGACATAAAATCTTTCCATTCTTTTGACAGCCTGAGTTTTTCATCATTGGAGGTGGTTGCATTAAACTCTTTGGTTTCAGGATTTGTAAATAAATCCCAATTAAGCATTCTCTTGATCCATTCATCAGAAATAGATCCTTTCTGGCATCCTTTCATGACTGTGTGAAATTTATGTATTTCATCAACAGTGGGTCTTTGGATATCATTGGGTAAGGAATTAGTAAATCTATAATAAGGAATGACTATGTCACATTGTTCAGTATACCCCAACCCATATCTAGGAGTACTAGGTGGTCTCATACCCTTATAAATATCTTTTATTCTAGGATCTAAAGATTTGATAGAGGGCATGTAATGGATCATGAAACAGAAAGTATGTTCTGAAGTAGATACAGATGACTCTACAGTATTATTTACAGATCTACAGAGGGTAGATGAATCCATACTAGTATTAAAGTCTTACTATTTCTGCACAGAAAAGGAGGGCGTTTAGTCTTATGTCTTCTCGAAAGAAGATTAGACATGCTTCTGGTCGACTCCTCGGGTAGAAACTAGCAATCGAATAATACTGGACCGGATTCAAAACACAGCTTTTAAAAAACAGGAAACTTTTTACAGACAAAACACAGAGCGAATAACTATATCAGATCGAAGAGAGTCTGATATCATACCCGGGGAAAAAAGAAGTGCATGGCTCTGATACCATTTGTAAATCTGCTCTCCACGAACAAATCTGTCAGGGGCCTCCTCTGTTAGAGAATGAAGCTTGACGTATTGAACTGCTTATCTCATGCGCAATCTCCTCTCATCATCTGGTCTTCCAGTTTGTACTACTCCCGTCAGAACCAATGTCATCAGTTTAACCACTTTACTCTGCTTAACATTGTGAACCATACCACCCGAAGTCCATCAGGCTGTTGCAGATCTATTTGAAGCCTATAGTTGGTTTTAGGTGAATCTCTGCAGCTACCACTGCCCTTTCGCGGCCTCCTTGCCTTAGCGGGACTTACTACCACTGCTCGGCAGACGCTTTACACCAAACTACCAACAACCTTACTATCTGGATGAGCAAACTATGTCTTAGCAGTACCAGGGAACAACGATTGCAAATATGGGCAAATAAATGAGATCACAATGTGCGCATAATTGAGAGACAATAGACAAGCATCAGAGATATATCACAAGCGGAAGTCTTTATATTATCAAAGCATAAAATCTTTTGGGTATTACAATATATTGTGCCAGAGGCACTGATATCAGACTCAGAGCAGGATGCTCTTCGCTCAACTTACTGATTTACAGACAGAAAGACACAAAGCTTCAGACAGAAGAGAAGCTTAGAGACTCAAGACTGACTCACAACTCACACAACTCAGGAATGACTCAAATGAACTCGTCTTCCTCCTTTTATAAGAATTCGGGAATGAAGAGTAATCATGAAGTCAAGACCCGAATGGACTAGTGGTCCTACATGTCTACCACTTAATCTTACTTTTAGGATTCGGTAGATGTATTCACGCAGGAATCTCTGGCCAAATCATTATCTTTATTTCAAATCCATCGAAAGTAATCGGGAACAGTAAATCTGACGGGGTGATCGTGCAAGATTCCTTGACTAGAGTACAAACATATATGACATAAAGAAGAGTATCACATGATAAACAGTAGAGCATCTTGGAAATGTGGGTCAATCCGCACCAAAAGTCGGAGAAGTGCTCCGAGTTTCCAAGATTCTCATTATTGGACAAGACAACACCTAGAATCTGAAATGAATACACTATACAAAGTGGAGTTTGATGACGGTAACCCACAGAAACCGAATGGCACCACTGTCGGCCATTTCGACATAAATTATTAAGATTCATCATTTTCTATGAAACTAGAAAATCTTTCTGGATACTGCAGAGTATTCCAAATCTTTGTGTAAATCTTCCTTGCTATGAAAGGTACTCCATTTATTATTTGGAGAATAGTTTTGGATTTGATTCCCCATTGAAAATGATTGAGTATGAACATTCGTAGGATTTCTCCCTCATTTGGTCCTTGAAAGAAAAGATCTCCAACAACAGAGAGTGAAGAAAAAGACCCTAAGATATAAGGATCTATGGCTCCTTTTTTAAGCCCGAAGTCTTTCCACCAGTCAGCAATCCAGACAGGTGGCCTTCCTGCAGTTGCAGAATTGACACTTCCAAATTTGACCATGATTAAAATATCGTCATGTTGACTAAATTGCCACCATAGATTTCTGTAGTCATGGTAATTTAAGCTTGTTTCTGGAAAAATAATGTCAGGATTCCTTTCAGGCCAATGAGACAATAACCTGGGTCTGTTTAAACAAAAATATTGCTGGTTATGTCCTTCATTATCTCTTATATCCCAGATTAATGTGATATCATGGAAAAGCTCGGTTAAGGCATGTTGAGCTTGGGATGCCTTCTCATTTACTTGAGTAACTATGGGAGTCAAAACATTTGATGTTCTCCTTCCTCTAACCTCAGGAACTAGGCTTGAATATGAGACCTGAGTTGTTTGAGAAAGTAACTGTGTACTTCTTAACTCCCATCTAGGTACCCATCCTTCTGTATAGTTTTCCCAATTCAAAGAATTAGGAATATCAATCACCTGTTCCAATCCTTCTCGGAGCTGCACATATATCATTAGACAGAGATTTTGAAGATGTTCTCTACTCAAAAAATCTGGAAGAGAATTATTGATCCCTTTAATATTCTCTATGGAAAAATTAAAGTTACTGAATAAAGCCTGCCATCGAGCAAATTTATAATCTCCTGGATTTTTCAAATCTTTATTAAGGACCTTATTCATTGCTGTAGCATCAGTCCTTAAGAGGAATCTCTTGTAAATCAAATATATCTCAAATTTATGTATAGCATTTAGGGCAGCTTTAATTTCTTTGTCAAGTGATGAATAATTTTTCTCAGCTGCCTGCCATAGTCCAGAGGAAAATTGAATGACCTCTTCTTTACCTTGATTATTTACCTATTTCAAAATTGCTCCCCAACCAATATTGCTAGCATCTGTTTCTACAATCTTTGGAAGACTGTCATCAGAAATATGCAGAATTGGAAGATTCTTGACCTTGGCTTTGATATTTTTTACAGCATGCTTATGTACTTTTGTCCAAGGACATGGTTCTTTTTTCAATCTATCATTAAGAAGTTTTCT
Organism: Picea mariana; assembly: GCA_032191745.1. Taxonomy (NCBI): domain Eukaryota; kingdom Viridiplantae; phylum Streptophyta; class Pinopsida; order Pinales; family Pinaceae; genus Picea; species Picea mariana. Next base: position 116,772 of record JASDQU010373899.1, on the reverse strand, counting down.
ATCTTGGGCACATTTTTTATAAAAATGGCTTATATAATTTAGACTTCCTAAAAATCTTTGCAGCTGTGTTTTATCAAGAATCTTGTCTGGAAACTTATCTACAAATTCAACAGCATGGGTTTGCAGAGTTATTTGGCCATTATCAATAATATGACCAAGAAACTTTACTTGTGTCTGGAAGAGTTCAATCTTCTTCTTTGATAAGACTAGGCCTGCTTGCTTGATTACTTGCAAAAGTATCTTTATATGTTTGAAATGCTGATCTATGGATGAAGAAAAAACAAGAATATCATCAATATATACAACGAGCCAATCAAAATATGGCTTGAGAGTATCATCCATTACTCTCTGAAACTTGGCTGGTGCATTCTTGAGCCCAAAAGGCATGACATTCCATTCATAATGTCTAGCAGGGACATTAAAAGCAGTTTTAAACTTATCCTTTTCATTGATTGCTACTTGCGAGAATCCGGATTTCAAATCAAACTTTGAAAAAATCTTTGCTCCTGCGATTCTAGTAACAAGACTGCTCTTATTGGGAATGGGATATGTATCATCTGTTAACACCTTATTGAGGGATTTATAATTTACTACCAGTCTAGGGACTCCTCTGATTTGTTTTGAATGTTTATTTACATAAAACCCATAACAATTCCAAGGACTGGTAGATTTCCTGATTAAACCTTTTTTAAGTAATCCCTTAATTTCTTCAGCACATAGATTTTGATACTCAACATTCATTGGTATGGCTCTGCTTTTACAAGGCCTGCCTTGATAGTCTTCTTTATAAGGAAGATATACTTCATGTTTCTTTTGTTTCCAAAAAGCAGTGGGATTTTCTGAGCAAACTGTATTGACAAATGCTTCCCTTAAAAGGAAGATTTTTTCTTGGATGTCTGTTCTTTTTAATTGATCTTTTATTTTAATCCCTACTTGAAATTCCTTGAGTTCCTTTATCTTTTCATCTTTTCTAAGGTTTAGCTGTACAGTATCTGAGATCCTTGGAGTTGAGACAAATGGAAGTTTAACTATCTTTCCTCCTGGTAATGTGATAAAATACCCTAATTTTTCTGGTGTCACCATAGTTGAACCATGTGGTGATACTGCTGCAAGAAAGGGTGTACCAAGGATACAAGCAACAGGGATCTCTGCTAGAAGGAATTTCATTTTAAGGCAAAAATCTTGGAAACAAAGGATTGCTTCTGGTTTTTGGAATGAGATATTATTTGGCATGTTTCCCAATCCTACAACTGTGGCCTGAGTCTTTTCCCATAGAGACATGGGAATAACATGCTTATTAAGCAGATTTGGATCTAAACTAGTATCAATGAGTGTATTCAATCTAAAATGCAAGTCTTGAATTTTTAATTCAATCAAGACATGATATTTCTGATGCTGAACCTAAAGACTTTCATCTTCTTCTTCTTTCTTTTGTTCTGCTTTTGTTACTATGGACTTTTTGATTTTATTTATTTCTCTTCCTATGTCAGATATAGAAAGAGTCTGTACTGGACAGCTCATAAGACTAGCTTTTTGAGGAGCTAGTTCCCAAGATTGGACTGGACTTCTTCATCTATTCCATTCGAAGAAGGAAATATAAATATTTTCTTTTTTCATAGAGTCCTTCCATTTTTGAGCTAGTCTAATCTTTTCTTGATTTGAAGTCCTTTTAGCAAATTCTCTTGATTCTGGATGGGAAAATAGATCCCAATTCAACATTTCTTTCATCCATTCTCCCTTTATCCAATCTTTTTTACATCCCTTATAAAGAGACAGAAATTTTCTAATTTCTGAAGAAGATGGTCTCCTTGTATCACTAGGGATATGGGCTTCTTTTCTTAAATTTATTTATGTACAAAGGTTATCTTGGATAACCAAAACATGAGAATCATGGGGAAAAGGGATGTCTGAGCATTGAGGATGTGGACATTGATCTTTTGCAGTGGAGTTTGGTGGAGGCAAATTTGTCCTGGGATTATGATTTGAATGCTCAAATTGTACTCTCATAATTTTCTGTAAATGCAGAAAGAGTAGAAAGGCTTATCAATTCTCCACAATCAAAACATTTTACTGAAAAAGGATATCTCCCTACTTGGTTTGCTAGATAATGAAGTGAAGGATGTAAACCGAATGAGGAAGAAGATATAGGACTGGGTAATTTACAAGAGGGTAATCTAGAAAGAGGTTTTTGGGGAAAGGAAATCACTGTAGAGTCTGGTGTCTCCTTTATTTGGGCAGAGGGAATAGATATTTGTATAGGTGCCCTTGGGATATCAATAACCCAATCAGTAGGAAAAGAAAGGTTTTCCCATTTTATAGTACAATGCTCCATTTTTTGGTTCAAGGAATCAGTTATAACCAGAGTGCTTGACTGGGATTCTTTGCCAGGGGTATGTAAAACAACTGGAAACATAGTATTTGTATGTCTAAAACATCCCCTGGCTTGGACAGCCATGTTTGTTCTAGAGGATCTCATATCAAATCCAGTCGTCCTAATCTGCAGTTTGAGAATATCTGCAAGATTTTCATCATAAGTATATACAGAGAAATTTGGATAACAGTCAAAATAGACTGGTCCATTAGACAGAGGGGCAACAATTCCTCCTATTAAAGAATCGGTAAACTTATTATGAGTTAGGTCCTTAACTATGCAGAGCACATAGGCATCTATCCCTTTATGAACAAGAGCATTTATTCCGATTCTAATACATCCAAAATGTAGGAAGTTTGTCCCATGTTTCTTGGCTTCCTTTTGAACTTCTTTTGGATTTATAAGGGAAATTGTTTGAGTTATATCACTGTTCTGCTGTATAGTACTTATGGATTCTTTGAAAAATACTCTAGTTATGGCTTTGAGATGGAACATGTTTAGGTCTTGATATACTTTACTAGGAGATATCGGAGGTAATTTCCATGCAGCTTGAGGATTTGTCTCTATTTCTTCTATATCAGCATCGTTTAGACTTTGAATTCTATTTAAAGAGAACATATATCCAAGATTATTTACAGGGTCAGACTCAGAGGTACTTGTTTCTTCAGCATTTCTGACATCTCTAAAGGATACTGACCTAGAATCCATATTGGTATTAAAATCTTACTATTTCAGCACAGAAAATGAGGGTGTTTAGTCTTATGTCTTCTTGAAAGAAGATTAGACAGGCTCCTGGCCGACTCCTTAGGAAGAAAATAGTAGTCTGATAATACTAAGTAAGATTCAAATCACAACTTTTAAAACACAGGAAACTTTTTACAGACAAAACACAGAGCGAATAGCTATATCAGATCGAAGAGAGTCTGATATCATACCCGGGGCAAAAAGAAGTGCATGGCTCTGATAGCAGAAACTGGAAGACTAGATGATGAGAGGATATTGCGCATGAGACATGCAGTTCAATACGTAAAGCTTCATTCTCTGACAGAGGAGGCCCCTGACAAAGTTGTTCGTGGAGAGCAGCTTTACAAATGGTATCAGAGCCATGCACTTCCTTTTTCCTCGAGTATGATATCAGACTCTCTTCGATCTGATATAGCTATTCGCTCTGTTTTTTGTCTGTAAAAAGTTTCCTGTGTTTTAAAAGCTATGTTTTGAATCCAATCCAGTATTATTCGATTGCTAGTTTCTGCCTGAGGAGTCGGCTAGAAGCCTGTCTAATCTTCTTTCGAGAAGACATAAGACTAAACGCCCTCCTTTTCTGTGCAGAAATAGTAAGACTTTAATACTAGTATGGATTCATCTACCCTCTGTAGATCTGTAAATAATACTGTAGATTCATCTGTATCTACTTCAGAACATACTTTCTGTTTCATGATCCATTACATGACCTCTATCGAATCTTTAGATGCTAGAATAAAAGATATTTATAAGGGTATGAGACCACCTGGTACTCCTAGATATGGGTTGGGGTATACTGAACAATGTGACACGGTCATTCTTGACTGTAGATTTACTAATTCCTTACCCAATGATATCCAAAGACCCACTGTTGATGAAATACATAAATTTCACACAGTCATGAAAGGATGCCAGAAAGGATCTATTTCTGATGAATGGATCAAGAGAATGCTTAATTGGGATTTATTTACAAATCCTGAAACCAAAGAGTTTAATGTAGCCACCTCCAATTATGAAAAACTCAGGCTGTCAAAAGAATGGAAAGATTTTATGTCTAAAGAAGATAGCTGGATTTCCTTCTTTGAATGGAGGAAATTAAAACAAAATCCTGTAGTCCAAATGGTAGGAGAAAGTTCTGAATCTCCTTCCCCAAAACATAAATGGAAAAGTATTGATGGTAGTATTGTTGAATCTAATTCCACTTTTCCACCTTTCAAAGGAATTGTCTTAGAAGACAGTGCTAAACAAGTAAGAGCAATTCCTCTATTATTATCTGAGGGATCCACCCAACTATTAGGAATTGATAAAAGAGTCTAGTCAGTGTCTGAACAAATAAACTGGACTAATACTGCCCTAAGGGGGATGGATACTCATACTTTTGTAAACAATGACTATGCAAGAAAGGACCAAATCTTTCATCTACAAGTATCCACAAACACTATAGTCAGGGCCATGGATCAAGTCCAAGAAAAAGTCATTGATGTTAAAGACAAAATGGATTCTGCTTTATCAGAAATCTCTCACCGAGCCCAAGAGTCAAGCAGAAACCATGAAGAAATCATGGAAGGATTAGGGAATGCTTTCTCTGCAAAGGGGAAATCCTTAACTGAAATCAAAGGAAAAACCAATCAACCTGATAAACCCATCCCTAACTCCTTTATCTTGCCTAATTCTCATATTTCCATTCTATCTCCTGTATATAAGCCCTCTGAGATAGAAGTTGTAAAAATATCTCCTTTTCATTTTCCTTCTGAAGAAGAAAAGCCTGAAACTTCTTCCAAAGACCATCATGCCTTAGTAACTATAAAAAATTCAGCCTATGAGAATCTTCCACATCATTCCCACAGACCATCAACCCCTAATCTAGCTGGTAAAGGCAAGCTTCCTGATTCTCAAACATTTGCTGATGACTGGTTCCAAGAATGGAACATTAATAATCTGTCGATTGCACAAATAAGACAGATTATTGATAGAATGTATGTCTCCTACAAGATTATGTGCATGAAGGGAAAAACTGAAGTAGAGGCATGCAAAACAATTATTCAATGTTTTACAGGGACCCTCCGTAAATGGTGGGAGGTTATTTCTTCTCCCTTAATGATTCAAAAAATGGAAGCAGAAGTCCTAAAAGATGAAGAAGGTGATGTTGTATATCACACTGATGAGACTGCAGTGAATAATATGATTGGTGCTCTCACCACTTTAATACTTGAGCACTGGTGTGGGACAAAGAATGAAATAGATGATAAACATGAAATTGTTCTGATGAATATGAAATGTAGAAAGATGTCTGAATATGAACAGTTTCATAAGGAATGGACACAGAGGATTTTTGAAGTAAAAGAAAGAAAAAATCTGTTATGGAAACAGGTTTATTTGGCAGCCCTTCCAAGCAAATTTGTTGAATATTTGAAAATGGAAGATGTATTTAAACTTCCCTATGAGTTATATACTTGGGGAGAAATTTATTCCTTAATAACCAAAGCCCTGATAGGACTGTGTACCAGTATAAAGGTACAAATCTCTGTATCCAAGTCCTCATACCTCCCTGATCAAAAATCTATTTGTGAACAATATGGCTTATACCTGACAAATCCTGCAAAGAAAAGGAAAAAGAAGCCAAAATACATTAAGGGAGAAAAGGGTAGGAAATATAAAGCTAGGTACAGATATGTTCCTAGAACCCACTATTATGAGCCAAAAGATATTAAGCTCAAAACCCATAGTCATGAAGCAAAACAAAATGTAGTCTGTTGGATCTGTGGAAAACAAGAACATTATGCTCATGATTGTCGAGAAAATGAAGCTTCTAGGAGAACTAAAGGAAAATTCTCAGAACAGAAAGAAAAAGAAGCTCAAGCAAAGAAACAGATTATGATAAAATCCTATTGCAATAGATGTGGAGCAAATAGCCACGATACAAATTCTTTCCCATATAATCCCCCCAAGCCAAAAGAGGAAATTCATCTACTCCAAGAAGGATGTTGTTACTCTAGCATCACATCAAAATTTGAATATTCTTCTCAAAAGGAAATTTTTATACATCAGAATTGCAGATGTGATAATCCTAATTTCTGTTCTTGTGAAAGCAGCACTGACAATTCTGATAGCTCTGATTATGAATCATAACCTAGACCTCAAGAAAAATTGAAGGTCTGCATGTTTTCAAACACAGGAGATCAAGAAGCACAAATTCTTGCACAGATCAAAGGTCTCCTTGAAGGGGATATGAAAAATTCTCTTCTTGAAACTTTTATCAAGACTGTCAAAACAGAGCAAAAGGGAAAAAGCTCTGAAATTCCAAGAAGACAGCCTTTGTTTTTAGATGCTTCCTTTGATAAGAACACAAAGACTTACATCAAGTATAACAAAGATCAAAAATTGCAGAATGCCTCTATAACAGACTTGGCTAAAGAAGTCTATTTTCTCAAGAAGGAAGTTTCTGAATTAAAAGAAAAGATTAGAAGAATGGAAGGAGATGCTGAACTCAGCTTTAAAATTGATTCATGGGCTAGAAAAGAAATTAAAGAAATCAAAGAAAGATTAGAATCAATTCCTCCTCCGCTAGAAAATGCTCCATTTGAAACAGTCCTCCAGGAGCACACTACAGCAAAAATGCAGGGAATGACAGGTATGAAAATTTTGCCTGTCAAATATCAGAAGTATTATATCAGAATCCAGTTAGAAATAAATCAAGAAGTTTTTACTTTGACTGCACTTATAGATACTGGATCTGATTTGAATTTATTGCATAAGGATCTTATCCCTGCAAAATATTGGCTTCCTAGTTTTGGTTCTACTACTGGACTAGGAAATGTAAATACTTGTTTTCAGTTTGAAGTTTCTAAAGGCATCCTACTACTTGAAGACTATGCATTAGGAATGAAATTCCAAATTTCAGATTTACCAGTGGATTGTATACTTGGTACCTCTTTTCTGTCAGTAGTAGAACCTCATGGTTCTTGTATCTGTCCAGATCAAAGACTTGGTTATTTTATAACTCTACCAAGTATAAGTAGAAATCCTCCCAAGAGGATAGAATTACCATTCATTTCTGACACTCATGTTCAAATTGCTTATTGTCAGAAAAGTTTAGTGGTAATAGAAGCCTTTGATGATCAAAGAAATGCTCATGTCACACATTATTTAGATGACAGAACTCCATGGGAAACATTTAAAGAGCATTGGATACCTTCATGGCAGCTCAGACATTCTGAGAAGGTAGAATTAGGACTACCTGGATTCTCAAGGAATACACATATAAATGTACTCCCTCCTCAACATATCCTTGGGAGAATGCACCAACCCATTACTACTACCTCCAGAGAAAAGATGATTGAAATGGGAGATTTAAGCAGGCTAAGATCTGTTAACAGATAGTGGTATGATCATCAAACTAGAAGATGGGAAGAAACTACTGCCTACCATTTCTTCCAAATAAATCGAATGAGAACTGTACAAGAATGGCCAAATGGAAATCCAAATGAAAGGATATTTAATATAGATTATCAACAGTATAAAACTATGTGGTTTAATATCTGTCTTTGGATAGATAGGTATAAGTATTATTACTACATGATAAGATTTTCCCATTCTTTTAGAGATTGGCCGGAACTAGACTGGTTATTAGAATGGTGGCATCAATTTGGGCTAAATCCAATCAGCATAAATCCTGATGTAACTGAAGTGGGAAGAATGTTTCTTTTTCACAACAGAAGATTGGATACTATTGCTGACTTATTCTCTGAAGAAGAATATAAAATGATGTTTATCAGAGAAAAGCATCCATGGATCATACGAACTAAGTTTCTACTTCATCAAGGGGATAACTACAATCATGATCCTGAATTAGTCAGGGAAGTGTACACTCAACATTGGGATCCACACAATTTCTGACACTTTCATGACCATCCATTTGAATAATGGTTTCCGTGGGTTTTCCTATTAAAAATTCCACTATGTAATAATTCATGTCTAAATGGCCAACAGTGGTGTCATTCGGTTTCCGTGGGTTGCCTTCATCAAACTCCACTTTGTATAGTGTATTTATTTCAGAGTCTAAGTGTTGTCTTGTCTAATAATGAGAATCTTGGAAACTCGGAGCACTTCTCCGAATTTTGGTGCGGATTGACCCACATTTCCAAGATGCTCTACTGTTTATCATGTGATACTTTTCTTTATGTCGTATATGTTTGTACTCTGGTCGGGGAATCTTGCACGATCACCCCGTCAGATTTACTATTCTTGATTACTTTCGGTGGATTTGAAATAAAGATAATGATTTGGCCAGATATTCCTGCGTGAATACATTTTCCGAATCCTAAAAGTAAGATTAAGTGGTACACATGTAGGACCACTAGTCCATTCGGGTCTTGACTTCATGATTACTCGTCACTCCTGAATTCTTATAAAAGGAGGAAGATGAGTTCATTTGAGCCATTCCCGAGTTGTGTGAGTTGTGAGTCAGTCTTGAGTCTCTAAGCTTCCCTTCTGTCTGAAGCTTTGTGTCTTTCTGTTTGTAAGTCAGTAAGTCGAGCGAAGAGCATCCTGCTCTGAGTCTGATATCAGTGCCTCTGGCACAATATATTGTAATACCCGAAAGCTTTCATGCTCTGATAATATAAAGACTTCCGCTTATGATATATCTCTGATGCTTGTCTATTGTCTCTCAATTATGCGCACATTGTGATCTCATTTATTTGCCCATATTTGCAACCGTTGTTCCCTGGTACTGCTAAGACATAGTTTGCTCATCCAGATAGTAAGGTTGTTGGTAGTTTGGTGTAAAGAGTCTACCGAGCAGTGGTAGTAAGTCCCGCTAAGGCAAGGAGGCCGCGAAAGGGCAGTGGTAGCTGCAGAGATTCGCCTAAAACCAGCTATAGGCTTCAAATAGATCTGCAACAGCCTGATGGACTTCGGGTGGTGTGGTTCACAATGTTAAGCAGAGTAAAGCGGTTAACCCGACGACATTAGTTATGACAGGAGTAGCAGAAACTGGAAGACCAGATGATGAGAGGAGATTGCACATGAGACAAGCAGTTCAATACGTCAAGCTTCATTCTCTGACAGAGGAGGCCCCTGACAAATTTGTTCGTGGAGATAAGCTTTACAAATGGTGCATGAACAATCGCATTTAGTGGATGTTAGAGGTTGGTAG
>JASDQU010373899.1:42288-56605 GCA_032191745.1 Picea mariana | reverse complement strand
AATAATAATATGTTACAATGATACAAAGGAGGGTGTCTATATCCATTTTCCCTCTCGGACTCTAAAACTGTCAAATCTAGACTTAAATCCTATCTACCTGCATTAACTATTTTAAATGCCATGTATCTACCTAAGGACGAGAGCTTAAAGGCTCAAGGTCCCATACAATATACAAGGTGCGCTTCATTAGATCCACACATTAATGTTTTGCGCAACCAATATCAAAGTAAAGTTCAAAAGGAAAATTTGGTGGCTTGTCCAGCTGTCTTTCGTTCCCCACTGGCTCGCTTGATGAGTCAGCGATGCTCCTGCATCATCTTTTCCATGCGATATCTTTCCCTCACGATGGATGAGTTGTGACTATTGATCAACTTTCATTCATTGACCCTAACTAGATTTCTTCCCTAAATGGTTCTCATATGCAGATGGTATCACCCCCTCCACAGGTCAATTATGTGGCGTTGTCGCCCATGGCTTCAACTTCTGATCACTTAGATCCAGTAGTTGACATGGTGATCTCTTCGATAGGGTTGTTAGAGCCTGATCTCTTTACTCTTGTCGCGACCCTCGACATGGTGTCCTTCCAGAGTGTGTTTCTTCCTTCCAGTGAAGACCCTTGGAATCCATGACTGAGTTTTGTCCTTTGACATGGTGTCATTCCAGAGCATTGTCCTCTTGGAACCCATGATCAAGAAGCGAAGTCGAGGATAGTTTTTGTGTCTCTGAGGCAACCTCGTTAAAAAATTAAATAGAGGTCTATGAGCACGATTTTCTGATTTCAAGCTCGTTAAAAAATGAAACCACTTATGAGGATAGTTTTTTTCGTCTCTGTGGCAACCTCGTTAAAAAATGAAACAGAGGTTACGAGCATAGTTCTTGTTTTTATGTCAAGCTCGTTAAAAAATGAAATAGTTTTTCCCCTCTCTATTTGAGTCAAGTCCTTCGTCTAGTATTTAAATCTTCATTTCCTCCGCCTTTGTCGTTGGATGAAATGAATATTGCGGGGCACTACTTCTATCCTCTGGACTTCATGCTGAAGTTGAGCCGCTAGTTTCTTAAACTGGGGGCTAAGTACCACTTACCTCAAGCATAGTTCCCTCTGGTTCAAGCTTGTGTAAAAATGAAACCAGGTTCAAGCATAGTTTTGTTTAGTTTTTAAGCTTGTGTAAAAATTAAAATCTCTCCCAAACATAGTTTTGTTTTGTTTTTAAAGCTTGCGTAAAAATGAAAACAATCCCGAGCTTAGTCTTTTTTCTTTCTCATGCTCGTAAATACATGAGAATAAGTTACCGAGCTTAGTCTTTGTTCTTTCTCGTTCTCATAAATCAATGAGAATGTAACCGAGTATGCTTTTATCACTTTTTTGAACTCGTAAAGGTTATACGAAAAAGGAACCCACTGGAGTTCCCTTTAAGATTTTTTCAGACTCTCTAAACATGAAAAGATCGCCAAGCGACCTTGCTGTTTTCACGCTCGATAAAGTATTTGAAGTAAGCGTCTAGTGAGCAATAATTTATCTCTTTTTCGGTCTCGTCCAGACTATTTTACGAAAAAGGAACTGAGAGAGTTCTCTTTTAAGTGTTTTTCCAAACTCTATAATCTTGAAAAACCTTCGAGTTTTTTATCTCTGGACTCGTTAAACAAACATTGACAGACCCGTGATGGGACCGAACCACTCCTTCTTAGGGTTCGTTAAACATTCTCCGAGGGACTCGTCCGAAGGATGAGCTTAAATTTACAATCATATGTTATCCTCCTCAATCTTGTGTAAAAATAAAGAGGTACTCGCCAGAAATGGTGGGGGAAAAAATTGGGAAAGAATTGTGTTTAAACCTGTATTCTATGGAAGAGTCACCTTTGAACATGACACCCTTTCACTTGCCTTGTCTAGGTTGGAAAATACACTTGTCTCCTGATCATACTCCTTTATAAGATTACAAATTGATCTGTGATCCTTGTTGTTGAGTCAGTGTTTCCAATACAGTTTTTGTGTCATCAATATGTTCAAAGAGAAGTTCAACTAGAAAAGCCTTCTATTGCATCAGCCATTTCTGCAGTCTTTAAGCCTTCTATTGCATCGACCATCCCTGAGTCAATCCTGAATCACTTGTTACTCTAATATATATCAAATCTTGTTACTTGTTTCATGTCATTGATGTGGGATACATTAAGGCTCTCCTGTGACGAGTCTTTTCCTGTCGACCCCAACTCATTATCCAGGAATTAGACATAGAAACTATTTGGTACCTTGGAACTTTCATGTCTCAATGGTAGGTTTCCTCGCTTTCGACAGTGGGTTTTCATTATTGACCTCTGATCGAAAGATTCCATCGAGTGTTCGACTTCAGCTCATTAATTCACATTTGTTGGATTGTGAGTTCCCTCGCACTTGTTAACGATATACACTAATGACCGATAATCAAGTGGTTTCTACCATGTTCTACTTTGACACATGTAATCACATGGCTAGATTCGTACTATAGAGTGATGGAGACGAAGACCCTGAATATTTTCTCACAGATTCAGGTTGCGTTGGAGCATATTCAGTGTACTGTTACATAGATCCACGTTGTATGTCTGGTGGCTATGTTCAAATTTGAGTCTATAACACATAGATCCACAGTGTATTTTTGGTGGCTATGTTCATATTTGAGTCATATTGGCATGGATCCACAGTGTATGTTTGGTGGCCATGAATTTTCTTACTTGACATGGATCTTTGCATGTCGGCATTTACGATTTGAGTCATTTGTATTCTGAGTATGGGAATGCCTACCTCAGTGATGATATATTATTGTACTATATTTCCTTGTTTGTTGGTAGGTTTTCGACCGACTGTTCCTTGTTCCCTACACACACTCGACAAAGTATTTCAGCTATCACTCTATTCTAACTTCATATTTTGGGGGCTCTCTGTTACACATTATTTTCGTCATCCTTATGACCATTAATGATGTAAACCTATCTGTTGCCTTCAGAGGGGTCAGTGGCCTAAGTTCCTGAAGAAGGAAGACAAAAGAACTTTTCTTGAGAGAAAATGTTGGATTCTCCTTTGTAAAATACCTGTAAAAAAGGAAGTTCGCAGGCTGCCTATGTATTAGGGTGTGAGAATGACTGATTCTCATAGGTTTCACCATAGCTAGGGTGCGAACATTTTGCAGGCTGCTCTATAGGCAGGGTGCGAGAATGCTTACACGTGGGAAAAATGCTCGTTTTCTCGAATCTTCTAGAAGGAGAAACTTCCATGGTGAGGTGGCATCCAAATGGTTTGGATCTTACTCACTTTCATGATTTAGTGGGATCATCCTAACCTCCTCACCTTATCCTCTTCAACTTATAAAAGGAGAGGAGATTTCATGGAGAAGGGGTTCTTTTTCTTTGGCTTGGAATTATTAGCTTGGTTAGAGTGGCTTTGAGATTTGCTTTGTCAAGATAGATTGTGAGTAGCTATCAGATCCATGATCTCAGAATTCTTGGAGAAGGAAGTGTGTAGGGAACGAACGACAGTTGGAAGGGACCTTACGACATCAAGGCTATGGTTGTAATCTCTCTTTCACATTTAATATGATACAGTAATATGATTCTTTCCTATAAAGCTTGTTGTGTTTTATTGTATGATTCCTTGATCACATACACAGGTTTATATTGAGTTTATGCTATTACTATCACTTTGGTTGGTTTGTGTTGTCTTGGTCTTGACTTCATGAGAGAACTGGAGTGAAGCAGAAGCAACAAAGGCCCTAGGAAGCGATAATAAGGTATGTTATTTGTTCTTGCCTTCTAGTTAATTCAATATTTAAAACTTAAGGAAAACATCATGTTCTATCTTGTTTTGTTTTAGATCCAGGTGGATCTGTGGAGATCGGTTAGTGTCCGCACCTACAGATTTATCCAATAAAATAAAGAAAGATGTTGATGGGAGTGTTGAGAAATAGAAGGCCAGATTTGTGGCCCAGGGCTTCTCACAAATTAAGGGGATAGATTATGATGATACCTTTACACCTGTCACAAGGTACTCTTCCATAAGATCCATCTTTTCTCTCTCAACGCATATGGGCTGGTGCATTCATCTGATGGATGTAAAAACTACATTTCTCAATGGGATAATTGAGGAAGAAGTGTACATAGAGCAGCCTGAAGGATTTGAGATATTCAACAGCGAGTCGCATCTGTGCCGACTCAAAAGAGTGTTGTATGGGTTGAACCAAGCACCCTATTCTTGGTACACTCGGATAAACAACTATTTCACTGGACTGGACTTCACCAAAAGTGAAGCGGATGAAAACCTATACAAAATTGTGGTGGAGGGTAAGCCTTTAATGATTTTTCTTTATGTTGATGATTTATCATTGACTGGCGATAAGCAACTGATACACTCATGCAAGGAGGATATTGAAAAGGAGTTCGAGATGAAGGATATGGGCCTCCTTCATTTTTTCCTTAGGTTGGAAATATGGTAGGGAGATGGTAAACTTTTTGTGTCTCAAGGCAAGTATGCAATGGAGATACTGGGTAAGTTTCACATGGAGGGATGCAAACCCATGGATACTTCTCTTCCAGAAAACTAGAGGAATCAGGATGCTACTTCTGGAGATGTAGTGGATGCTACTGTCTATCGACAATTAGTGGGTTCGCTAATGTATCTAGTGAACATGAGACTGAACATTTGATATGTGGTTAACTAGTTGAGTCAAACGATGGTTAAGACTACCAAGCTCTTTTGGAAGGCGGGCAAGCATGTCTTGAGATACCCAAGGGACACATCTGAGTATGGCTTATGGTATAGACAGACGGATGAGGTGTAGTTGCATGGCTTCAAGGGTGCAGATTGGGCAGGCATCCCAATGGAAAGAAAGAGCACATCAGGGGGGATATTTAGTATCAGATCTACAATTGTTTCTTGGTACAACAAGAAGCAGAGATCCATGGCACTCAGTTCAACGGAAGCAGAATACATGGTAGCGAGTCAATATGCATGTAAGGCTATCTGGATGAGAAAGATCTTGGTTGGTTTTTTTGGTTCTCATTTAGATCCGACAGTCATTGTGATAATCAGAGTTGCATTAAACTCTCTATTAATCCTGTGTTTCATGATAGATCTAAGCATATAGATATCTAGTATCATCATCTCAAAGATTGTGTGCAGCGAAAGATCATGTTGCTTCAGTACATTCCTATGAAAGATCGGGATGCAGACATTCTAATGAAGGCGCTCACCAGGAGCAAATTCAAATACCATAGAGATAGGATTGGGGTGAAGGATAATCCATTTATTGTCGAGAGGGAGTGTTGAAAAGTCAACAAGAAATGTGTGTCTAATTTGTTTTTCCCCTAAATAAATTAGACAATAAATATTAATCTATTATCTCATAATTACTTGCAAATAGTTAACTGAAATGGAAACTCAGTTAGCTATAGGAAATTCGAGTTCAAAGGTTGGTTGGTGGGACATGCAAGTCGAATTGGTTGTAACTGAGTGATTTGAAGTTGTAACAGAATTGGATGTGTAGTTATGTGAGTTGTAAAGTAGTTTAACTCAGTTAGGTGAGTTAAGCTCAGTTGTACTAGTTGTAACAAAACTTACACTAGTGAGAGATCAGCGAATTAATTATTAATTAATTCACAATCAGTGATCTCACATGCAACTGAAAGTTTACCACTGTTAAATACATGCATGTCAGATACAGTGGAAACCCAGTTGAGATAACAGGTGAAAGGGACAATTTGACTATCAATTGTGACATTAGTGAGTGCACTCATGCAACCACACACATAGTGGATGTGCCCATGAGGAATGCACATCCTAGGCAATAGGAATTCAAATTCATTTGCAGGTTTTCCATTAGCATGGATTGCGCAAAGGAGGCAGGTTGTCTGGAGGCAGTAAATTGGCACATGCATTTGCCAATTTTTGCAAGATAGTGTGAGACGATTGTGTATTGTACTGAGAGATCTTGGATTAGAGTTTTTTATGAGATTTTTTCATGATCCATGATATATAAATAATATATGATAGTGGGGTTTTAGATTTATGCTTTCCTAGTAAAAAAATATGTGTTATGTGTGATTTATCTTTCTTCTTGATATTGCAATTGGCGATCGTGTTTTAAATTCCACAAGAATTTTTGTAGAACTGATTTTGTATTTAACAGTGGCATATAATTGTTACATCAGGAGAATCTAGGCAATATATAATTTGTAGTGAAATTTCTACATGATATTCAAAGGTATGTCATTCATCTCTTGTTTGATAGTAAATTTGAAGATTTGAGCTTAGAGAAAGCGCCATGTCCTGTCTTGTTTTGTTCTAGTTTTGTATTGAAGCTAGGGGGATTGATTTGTGTCTGCACTTAACAATTAGATCGATAACACCCCGCATGTTCACAGGGAAAACCCTTGTCTGTAGAACCATTGATTACCTAACCTTTGGGGATGGAACAAAAAAAACAGAACAGGCAAGATCTATTGCTGCGCAACTGTCTCCTGGATCCTGTTGGCACCATTATTTGAGACCTATTCCATTGGATTTCATTCTTCTCCCTTATAGTAGTCATACCTATCATTTTTCAGAAAAAATGTTTTAGTGGACATGACCCCCTTCCAACACCCTTATTTGGGCTTTACCCCATTGGATTCAACTCGTCGCCTTGATCGTTGTGATAAACTTCACCCATAACCCATTTTATGTGTGGTCCTACCAGCCCCTTTTCGTGTTCCCTCGTCATCATGGCCCATACCCGTAGCCAAGACTTGGAAGCACGCTTTACTGCCTTTCACTCTAATTTCATAGAAACCCAACAAGAAGTGCGACAACTCAGTGCCAATATTGCCACCATCAATCAAAAGATGCATTCCTCCATCACTACCTCAATCACGGAACTCAAACAAGATCTCAAACAAGACATTACTACCCATATTGAATATGTTGCTACGACAATCTGCTCCAGGCTACATATCCATGTAGATCTTCCCTTATTCGACCCACCTTTGCATACTGAAGGTGAAACTTCCTCTCATTCCCAGAATTTTCAGTCCCATCACTTTCATCATGACCTACGCCTTCTGTGTGTGGATCTGACAAATTTTATGGATCAGGTCCCACTGGGTGGGTCTCCTTTCTCTTCCTTCCTTCCATACTCAAGTCTAGTGGTTGAGTGGGCATAATATATTTCTATTGATCACTCAATATTGTTTGGTGGTAATGTAAGACTCAAATGGAAAATTATTTCTCTTTGTATGGCATTACGGATGAGTTGGCCAAACTCTGATATGGTGTTCTTCATATATACCAAGAATGTTGGCAATGGAGAAAAAATGCCCACCAAGGGTATGTGGCTTGGACACACTTTGTGGCAGAGATGTATGAATGCTTTGGCACTGACACCAACCATTTATGACCTTTGACACTACTAAAATATCTAAGGAAACACAACATGTTGTCTCTTCTCAAAACTACAAACCCTCCTTTATTCCTCGCACTAAACTAGTAACTCCCACTTCCCCTTCTACTCCACTAAATATCCAAAAATTGACTAGGGATAGAATGGTTGAATGCCAACTCAAAGGACTTTGTTATAATTGTTATGACAAATACTTTCCATGACACAAGTGTAAGAAACAAAATATTTTTATGGCCATCTCGAAGGATGTTGAGGCTCCCATTGTGTTTATGTTACCTGAATCCACTGACATAACCCCTCCCTCAGACCCTCCCTAAGTAGAACCGGTCATTTACCTAGATTCTATCACTGGCTTTTCTGCTCCACAAACCCTCAATCTAATTGGTTGCATCAAGCATCAAAAGGTCATCATTCTTGTTGATAGTGGAAGCACCCATAATTTTATTCATCGCCGCATTGCCCAAGAAACTCATTTCTATATCCGTGCAATCAATAATTTCCAAATCATGATTGCCAATGGTGGGTCCTTGAAATGTGGAGGGTGTTGTGAAAATGTGTGTCTCCAAATTGGTAAATACCATCTTAAATCTCATATGTTTTCTATCAGCATGGGCGATTATGACATTGTGTTGGGTGCAGAATGGCTAAGGAATTTGGGTCCCATTCTTGTGGATTTTAGAATTAACCATGCAATTCAACTAGGAGGGCCAACAATATAAGTTTCAAGGAATTACGGGTGGTTCCCCGGAGATCATTAGTTCCCATCGTATGGAAAATCTACTCGAAAAAGGTCATTCTGGCATTATTTCCCAACTCCATGCCATACAAGCCATTGAGACACCCTCTGTGTCGCAGAACCTCCAATCCATCCTTTCTAAAAATCAAGTGTTTTTTTCGACTCCCTAGGGACTCCCTCCTTCCTGTGGTGTTCATGTTCATTTCATTACCCTTGTCCCAGAAAGCCTTCCTCCCAATATCCATACCTATTGTCACCCCATTTCCAAAAAAAAATAAAATTGAAAAAATAGTTCAAGAAATGCTCAACGCAAGTGTTATCTTCCCTAGTACAAGCCCCTACTCTTCTCCTATGGTCATGGTCCTTAATAAAGAAGGTTCTTGGCACATGTTTCCTAACTTTCGTGCCCTCAACAAACTCACCATTAAAGACAAATTTCCCATTCCTGTTATTGATGAGCTCTTAGATGAATTAGGTGGTGCCCATTTCTTTACTAAACTTGATCTTCGTTCGGGCTACCACCAGATACACGTGAAAGAGGCATACATTCCTAAGACTACCTTTATAACTCATGAGAGTTAGTATGAGTTTTTGGTCATTCCCTGTGGCTTGTGTAATTATCCCTCCACTTTCCAAAGCCTCATGAATCATGTCTTTCATCTTTTTCTCCATCATTTTGTGTTAGTTTTCTTTTATGATATCCTCATCTATAAAAAAACCCGGATAGACCATCTTGCTCATGTGGATTGAGTTCTCCATCTACTCTCTCAACACCAAATTTTCCTAAAACAATCTAAATGTGCTTTTGGTGCCTCGGAAGTTGAGTACTTGAGTCATCTTGTGGGCAAGTCCGATGTCACGGTGGATCCTAAAATTATTGAATCTATGCAAGATTGGCCTCACCCAAAGACTCTCAAAATCTTGTTGGGAGTTCTAGGTTTAACATGTTATTATTGCAAGTTTGTTAAGAATTATGGAAAGATAGCGGCACCTCTCACTGCACTCCTTAAAAATATTTCTTTCACTTGGACTCCAAAAACTGCTCAGGCTTTTTAAACCTTGAAGATGGCCATGTGCACCACTCCAATCCCGACCCTTCCTGATTTCATAAAGACCTTTTTTGTGGAATGTGATGCTTCTGGAAAAGGAATTGGTGATTTCCTTATGCAAGAGGGTCGGCCTTTGGACTTTAGTAGAAAACAACGGTCTGAGAGAAATTTGGGAAAATAAATCTATGAAAAGGAAATGTTGGCTATTCTACATGTCGTGGATCTTTGGCACCCTTATATATTGGGGAAATGCTTCCAAATTAAGACAGATCATCAAATCCTTAAGTATTTTCTGGAACAATGTCTTTCCTCCCCCGAGAAACAAAAATGGGTGACTAAGCTCTTTCTATATGATTATGAAATCATTTACAATAAAGGAAAAGACAACGTGGTTGCTGATGCACTTTCCCAAAAATATGAAGATGAAGGATCCCTTTTTTCTCTCTCCTTCATTGTACCAGATTGGCTCCAAGTTGTTCACCAAGAATGGCTACACGATCCCAAAAGTTTGCATTTGATACAACAATTGCAGTCCAATTCTCCAGTTCCCCAGGGTACTCTTGGCTTAATGAGAAGCTTCAATACAAAGGCTGTTTGTATTTATGTAAACAATCAAAATTTAAATCCATGGTAGTTTATGAGCTTCATGCTACAACCATAGCTGGACACTCCGGGTTTACCAAAAACTATGACTGGGTCAAACGTTATTTTTCCTAGGATGCTATGAAACAGGACGCTCGTCATTTTGTGGTTGAATGTGATGTGTGTCAATGCAACAAGGGTGAAACAGTCAAATATTTGGGCACACTACAACCGCTTCTGAATCCACCTCCTATTTGGCGGGATATCTCTATGGGTTTTAATGTAGGTTTACCTAAATTGGGCAATAAATCAGTCATTATGGTGGTAGTTGATCATCTTTCCAAGTATGCTCATTTTTGTGGTCTTCAACACCCATTTACAACATCCATTGTGGATCAACTTTTCATGGATCACATCTTCAAGTTTCATGGCATGCCACATTCTATTGTTTTTTATCACGACCCAACTTTCACCAGCAAGTTTTGGCAAGAACTGTTCAATCTACAAGGCACCCAATTGCATCTCAGCACAACTTATCATCCCCAAACTAATGGCCAAACTGAAGTTGTCAACAAATTTTTGGAAACATATTTGAGGTGTTCTACATCCGAAAGGCGTCATCAGTGGGATCAATGGTTACCATTAGTTGAATGGTGGTACAACACTTCGTACCATAGAGCTACCTGCATGACTCCTTTTGAAGCAGTATATGGACAAAATCCACCTTTAGTTCTCTCATATTTTCCAAGTGATTGGAAGGTCCAGGCGGTTGACCAAATGCTTATAGTTAGAGAGGCTATTCTCTGTACCCTCAAAGAGAATTTGGTCATGGCCCAGAATCACATGAAGAAACAAATAGATCAAGGTTGCTCTAAATGTCAATTTACAAAAGGGGATCAAGTGTTTCTTCAACTGCAACCTTACAAGAAAAATTCCCTCAAGGTTGACCATTGTTAGAAACAGGCGCCCAAATTTTATGGTCCTTATATAGTTCTCAAGCATGTGGGATAGGTGGCCTATCAGCTAGCGTTTCCTAGTCCTTCTAAGCTCCATCCTCTTTTTCATTTTTCCTTCTTAAAGAAGGTGATTGGAAATAAGTGCCAAACCAAAACCACCCTTCCCGAGTTGGATGAAGAAGGCTCCATTTAGATACGTCCACAAGCAGTTTTGGACCAGTGTGAGCATGTTCTGTGTCAGCACACCATCAAGGAAGTGTTAGTCCAGTGGAAAGATACAACTCCAACAGATTCCTTACTTGGGAACCCGCTACCAAGTGTTGGCTCCCCTACCCCACTCCAAGTATTTCCTATGTTATTTCAGTTCTTATTTAAATTGCATCCTTTAAATACCACTTTTTTTATTAATTAAGCCATTTTTTAACAAAATTGTGGGAAATTGAGATGGTTGTTATAAGAATCTTAATTAGTGGATAGAATCATTTCGCACTAATTTGGGATCAGTCATGGACCAGATATTTAAGATACATGGTATTGCCACTTCCATTGTCTCAGATTAAGACCCCACATTCACCAAGAAGTTTTGGTAGGAGCTATTTAAAATTCAAGGTACACAATTGAATATGAGAACTTCATATCAACCCCAAATGGATGGCCAAATAGAAGTGGTAAAAAATTTATTGGAACCTATTTGAGATGCTTTGGTTCTAAGAAAACACAAAAATGGGCCCATTGGCTTCCCCTGGTCGAATGGTGGTATAATATCACTTATCATGGAGTTGTTTATGGACAAAATACCCTTTTAGTGGCATCCTACGTACCAGGAACCTCCAAGTTTTAGGCATCATATAATTTGTTTCACACCAAATAAGCCATTATATGTACCCTCAAGGACAACTTGGTTATGGTGCAAAAACAAATGAAATACAATTGATTAGACTAGATACGAAGATTATTTTTCCAAATGGGATCAAGTGTTTCTTCATCTATAACCTTATAAACATAAATCACTAAAAGATAAATTTCCCTAGCATGCAGCTCCCAAGTTCTATGGTCCCTATTAGATTATACACCGCATTGGACAGGTGACCTACATGCTAACTCTCTTAACCCACTCTAAGATTCATCCATTTTTTCATGTGTCTTGTTTGAAGAAGATTGTGGGATCAAATTGCAAAGTGAAGATCAAACTACTAGAACTTGATGAAGAATTATTTGTTTGGCTCCAGTGAAAAGAATGATTGGATACTAGAAAGTGTTAGTTCCACTAGCACACAATCAGGGCAGTACTTATCCAATGTAAAAATATACAACCAAAATATGTTAGATGGGAACCAACAACAATTCTACAACAATTTCCTCACCTTCAATGTTGAGTAAAATGTGATTTTTTATGGGGGAGGGCATGTTAGGGTCCTACCCTTTTGTTTTTCCTTCTTATGTAAACATTGGTCCTCCTCACATCACTACTTTGAGCCTTCCAGGTCTCACAATTGGATTATCGGTATGGTTTTTTTCCACTCAGGTAATCCCCAATGCAATTAGTGCTTCAGTTGTAAGCACTTCCCTCTGAGAGCATCAACCTCATGTTGATCCTTCGCCTTCTTCACTAGTAAGATATTTTTTTCCTTCTTCACTTCCAAGGTCTTCTTTCATTTCATGTTCTTTGTCGAGTGAAAGCTCTAAAGATAGTAACTCAATGGATAAGAAGAAGAAGAAAAGGAAGATTAAGAAGAAGAAAAATAAACAAGGGTCTAAACTTCCAACCACTATCGGACATGTTGGGAAGCCACCAGTTACTAATAATCGTGCTGAGAGTGTTGATGATGCCAATATCACCCAAGCAACCCGTAAGCCCAAGTACCCTTGCAGGATTTGTAAGGGTAGAAATCTTCTTAAGGATTTCCTTGGTCTCTCCAAGGTTATAGAAGCATGGTGTACACACCCTCGCCAACCCATGTCGTAAGCCTCTGAATAACATGCTGATGACCTCCCGTTAGCTAGTCATGATACAGTTTAGAGAAATAAAAGTAGATTCAAGATCCCATGCATGTTAGGAAAAGGGAGTCATCTAACTCACCTTTTCCCTCGTATGGACGAAGTCTCGAAATTACTGGAAGACATGACTGCTTCACAACCTCAACTTCCATATGCTTATCGCAAGCTTACTCTTGCCCACATGTAGTTGATGGAATGATCAATCTGGTCCCTTCGTCGATCAATTCGATTGATCATGCTGTTAATCTGGTCAGGTCGTTAGTTGAACCAGTTGACAAAGTGGTTGATCTAATCCCATCCTCCCGTTAGAGAGTGAAACCCAAGTGGTCGCTCTGATCCCATCCTCGGTCGATCCCACTCCCCCGTTAGAGAGTGAAACCCAAGCAGTCGATCATTTTCCAATCATCGACCCCATTATACCCTTAGTCGATGCAACTCAAGTGGTCAATTTGATGTCATTATCAGTCAATCCTACTCTCCTGCCAGAGAGTAAACCCGATGCCTCTCACGTTTTTCTCATTGATACAGACTCTATCGTGTTGTGGGGTATTCCTCCTTCTCCCATGGAACCCCCTCCAAGTAATGAGGCCATTGCTTTTTATTGGGATGTGCTAACTGGACCTCGTCTTCCCTCTCACATTCCTTTCCAGATTACAGTATAGGTTTGTGGTCGGAACATTCCTCAGACAATGATAGACAAAGGTTCATCTGTTAGTATTTTGTCCTCTATTGCTTGGAAAGCTTTGGGTTATCCTCAGCATGTGCCAGTTACCCAAACTCTATTTTCTTTTAATAGAAGAACCAGTCACCCTTTAGGGATCATTCCTCAATTTCCTGTAACTTTGGGTGGGAAAGCTGTCTTCATTAATGTCATGGTAGTCCAAGACCCCTTGGATTTCTCTTTTCTCCTTAGGAGAGACTATGTCTATGCCATGAAAGTTATTGTTTCCACTCTCTTATGTGTGATATATTTTCCTCACGATGGAAGAATTGTGACTATTGATCAACTTTCATTCTTTGATCCTGACTAGATTACCTCCCTCAATGGTTCTTATATCCAAACGATATTGCCCCCACCACTTGTCAATTATGTGGCGTTGTCTCCCATGTATTCAGCTGCTGATGAAGATGAGCCTCTCATTGTAAGCTCAATATCTTGTGACTTAGATCTGGTATTTGAAATGGTGATCTCTTCGATAGGGATTTTAGAGCTTGATCTCCTTACCCCTGTCGCGGACCTCAACATGTGTTCCTTCCAGAGTGTGTTTCTTCTGTCAACTAAAGATATCTTGGAAGCCATGACCGAGCTTTGTCCCTTGACATGGTGTCCTTTTGGAGCATTGTCCTTCTGGAAGCCATGATCAAGAATCCTTGAGCATGATTTTCTGATTTCAATCTCATTAAAAAATGAAACTAGCCTTGAGCATGGTTTTCTGATTTCAAGCTCATTAAAAAATGAAACCAGCCTTGAGCATGGTTTTCTGATTTCAAGATCGTTAAAAAATGAAACCAGTTACGAGGATAGTTTTTTGCATCTCTATGGAAACCTCGTTAAAAAATGAAACTTATGAGCATAGTTCTCATTTCTGTGTCAAT
>JASDQU010373897.1:103482-141197 GCA_032191745.1 Picea mariana | reverse complement strand
TATTTAGTCTATGTGAAGATGAGGGTATGGTTCCCTCACCCTTCCAACCTCAATCCACTTGTATTTTCTTGGATTGGTACCTTTAAGACCAACTCGAAGATACTCCACATTTCCTCATTTTGAAGTTCGCATTCTCCTGTCAAGGATGGTGTCTTCCTGCAGTTCTGTTAGAGATTCTGGGGAAAAATCATCTATAGAAGGAATCCGAACATGCTCTCCATGATCATCAATCAACGGAGGCTCATACAATTTCAAATTCTCAACATTAACAACTGCATACATCTGCATATAAGGAGGCAAAGCATTGTTACCAATCTTGTCGATAATCTTGAAAGGACCATATCGAATCAGTTTCAACTTTTTACCTTCTCCTTTAAGCCTCTCCTTGCTGATGTAAAGCCAAACTTCATCTCCAGCTTGGAAACTGTGATCAACACGATGCTTGTCATGTCTTGTCTTGTACTTGGCCTGACTCTTTTCCAACTGCTCTTGCACCACCTGATGTATCGACTGAATTTGTTCAATGAAATTTTCTGCCCTATCAATGTCATATTGACCATCGATAGAAATATCCTTCCCAAAGATAAAATCTAAAGGAGACTTGGGCAAATAGCCAAAACATGCTTCAAATGGCGACGTTGAGTTGAAGAGTGCTTAGCACGATTGTAAGCATGCTGAATGTAGTGTAAATGCTCATCCCAAAGTTTAGGATGCTTGCTGCAATAAGCATGAAGAAGATGCACCACTGTTCGATTTACCACCTCTGTCTGACCATCTGTTTGCAGATGAAAAGTTGTGCTCTTTTTAAGTTTGGTGTCTATGAGTGCCCATAAACTCGACCAAAAACTTCCAACAAATCGAGAATCCCGATCAAAAACAATGGATTTAGGCAATCCAAAATGCACCCAAACATTTTGAAAGAACATCTGTGCCGTTTGTTCAGCTGTAACCTGCTTAGTACAAGGCATCAAAATACACATTTTTCTAAATTGATCAACCACAACATAAAGATAATCATGATTTCGTCTCGACATAGGTAAACCACCTACAAAATCCATGGAAATACTTTCCCAAGGTCGAGAAGGAACTGGAAGTGGAGTTTACAAACCCAACTTTCGATTGCTAGGTTTACTTGTGGCACACAACGAACATCCTCGAACATATCTTGAAACACTTTCATTCATTTTAGGCCAATAGCAGTATCTTTGCAGATTAGCCACTGTCTTGCCTACGCCAAAATGACCAGCAATAAGAGAAGAATGCGCTTCTCTTATAATGTTGATTATTTCCCCCTGTGGAATACACAACTTGCCAAGATGATGCAAAAGATTATTATGCACATGGTAATCCAATTCTTCAACATGGTTAGAGTGGCACAAAGTTTCATATACTTCTTTGAAGTCAGTATCCAAAGCATATTGCTCCACATAACTTTCATGCATGATAGGACTATGCTTAAGAATAACTGAAGCACTAATAATAGGCCTTGAAAGCATATCAGTGACTTTGTTAAAAATGCCCTTCTTATACCTGATGACCAAATGAAACTATTGAATAAAACCAAGTGAAAGAGGATAACGATTCTTAACTGTAATTTTGTTCAAAGCCCTGAAATCAACACACATACGCCACGTACCATCTTTCTTTGGCACTAACACAATTGGAGATCCACATGGTGATAAGCTTGGTACAATAACCCCTTTGTCGAGAAACTCTTGAATTTGTTTTTTAATCTCATCATTTTCCATGACTGACATTCTGTACATACCAATGTTTGGAAGAGGACAATCTTGCTGCAATTGAATTTCATGTTGGATTTCCCTTTTGGAGGTAATCCCTTAGGTTCTTTAAACATTTCATCATACTGATTAACAACTTCAAATAAATCGGATTTCAATTTTGTATCACAACCTTGAAATGCTTCGGTTTCAATATCTTCTTTAGGTTTGATCATTAAGAGAACAAAATTCTTACTAGCATTGACTAATTTCTTCATTTGACCCGCATTTATAAGTGATAAATTCATCTTCTTTGTGTGGGCTCTAACAATGTACTCAACTCCATCTTTAAACAAATGATACTTATTCTCATGACGATGAAAAATAGCTTTCCTATCGTACAAATACGAGCTTCCCAACACAATACCACATATATCCAACGGAATAACATCAAGCTCTACCTCATCGATGAAATTTGCAGTAATAGCAAACCTAAGTTTACACCTTCTTGTTACTTGTAACTTAGCATTATCACATATCCAACCAAGAGGGTATGGCTTAGGATATGTAATTGTTTCCAACTTTAATTTCTTAACAGTTTTTTCAGAAATAAGGTTTGCTTGAGATCCAGTATCAAATAGAGTATCTATCTTAGTATGCTTTGAAACAACCCTTATGTGAAAAAGTTCAATTCTATCTTTTTCTTGTTGAGTTACATTGATATTATTTGAAGAACTAGTACTTGCATTAGAACCATTACCTTGATAACCCATAGCTGTGATCTTTGTTTCATCACCCGAATCAGAACCTAAATCATGTTGAACGGTTGCAGCAGTCTTTGACTTCCCTTTGTTGTTGTTGCCAAACTTTTTGGGTCTTCTTTTAGGATGAAGTTTCCAACAATGGTCTTCATCATGGCCATCTTTTGAACAATGTTTACATGTGAATTTTTCTCCCTCTTTCTTAACAACAACATTCTTTTTGCCATTGCCCTTGAACTTCTTCTTTCCTTTGTCTCCACGGCTGAAAGGCTTCTTGTTACTCTCATGAATTTCGTTCCTTCCTCTTGCTTCCAAATGAGTAGTCTGAACACAAACTTCATCTAGATTTGAAGGATTAAACATGAGTATAGTATGTCTCAAATAACTATGTAAAGCTNTCTTCTTGTTACCCTCATGAGTTTCGTTCCTTCCTCTTGCTTCCAAATGAGTAGCCTGAACACAAACTTCATCTAGATTTGAAGGATTAAACATGAGTATAGTATGTCTCAAATAACTATGCAAAGCTCCAATGTATTTGAGCAAAGTTTCTTGTGAAGACAAATCTACTCCCAAAACCAAAGCTCTTCTCCTAAATTCTTGAGTAAAGCTTTGCACATTCTGTCCTTTAGCTTGTCTAAAAATTTTCCATTCCATAGTATCATTTTGCTTATATGCCAATGGATAAAATTGTTTTTTAATTGCAACAATAAAATCATTCCAAGAAATTAAAATTTTACCATGCTTTTTCATGTCCTCCTGAGTCTTGGATTCCCACCAAATGAGCGCTGCACTATCCAATCTTAAAGAAGCAAGCTGAATTTTGGTTTCATCATCTTGAATTTTTTGTATTCTACAATATACCTCAATCTGACGTATCCAATTATCTAACTTCTCGGCATTAACTTCTCCATTGTATATTGGCAATTCAAATTTTATATCAAGCTTTAATGAAGGAATTTGCGAAGGAGTTTTACCATGTCCCTTTGGAGAATTCGAAAGAGGTCTTGAACTGGTAGAAGAAGAAGAAGAAGAAGAAGATGGAGAAGAGGGTGGTGGAGAAGCACCATTCCCTCCATTTCCATTTGGAGTTTTGTCACCACTGTCTCCCTTATGCTTTGAAGGGTTGGAGCCTTCACCTTGCAACAATGCATTCCTTTCCATCAAGATCTTCATCATCTCTCTCATTTCCATGATAGCCTTTCTGAGATCTTCATCTTCTGCAGGAACATGTTCATGACTTTCTTCATGATCCATACTTGGTGAATGCCTCCTTGAAACTTGCGGTGATGGTATATGCTTCCTTCTTGAAGGACGAGAACTTGGCTCCACAAGTTGACCTTCTCCTCTTGTGAGTTTCAACCTTGTGAGCATCAGAAATAAAACACTTGCAAACAATCAAGTCTTCAAAAACCAATGCTCTAATACCAACTTGATCTAAAAATGAAGAAGACTTGTAAAATTGGAAATATTTGCAAGTAAAGTTTATGTGTTAAAAGAAAATGGATCAACTATGCAACACATTATTAATAGGATTTACTCATTTAAGACACAAATAAACAACAACATAATCAATGAACATAAGCACATAAACACAGCAAATGATAAAGGAGTTCACCCCTCTCTTGGGCTACATCTCCTGGTCCAACTTCCAATGGATCATTATTATTAATTTCTCAAAGTGCTCAAAAACGCGCTTTACAATGCTCAAAATGACCAACACACTGCTCCAATGGCTTCAGAGTGTCCAAAAACCCCTAGCTGGGCTTTTTCGGCACCTCGTTTGGCCAAAAAACGAAGAAGTTAGGCTTCTTGAAAGTCCCCTCTTCAAGCTTGTTGTCTCTGCATCTACAAATCACACCCTTGTTACATGAACCTGGCACACACGCTTATTTAAGCGCAAAAACCTGGCACCGGACGCAACCGTGCCAACAGTGCAAACTGTAGGATGATTATGGGTGCGCCAGCCCCTAACCGCCTAGCACTCGGGCATATGAGGTCCACGATATGACCTCAGGCTAGCAACATAACTCAACCGTTTTAAACTTCCGTGCTCCCGGTGGTGGTCACTTGTGGTTATGTATATAACCACGGGCTACATGTTTTAAAAACCCCGCGTGCTATTTTACAAAGGGTATGGTCATATATATAAAACCATGCGACCGAGGCTCCATTCAAAACACAACTCCCACGCGATATGGTATGGTCACATGAAAT
The DNA here is from genome assembly GCA_032191745.1 of Picea mariana. NCBI lineage: Eukaryota > Viridiplantae > Streptophyta > Pinopsida > Pinales > Pinaceae > Picea > Picea mariana. The sequence continues at coordinate 136,504 of JASDQU010373897.1, read as the reverse complement.
AAACAATACGACCACGGGTCGGGGCTAAGCCCCGACCCGACCCCCTGCCAAATGCAACATAAACCAAACTTTAATACATATCAATTCATATATACAATAAGGAACAAATGGTGGTACGTTGGTCGGGCGGACTTTGTGAAGGCTTTACATAGTGGGGAGGTCCGGGGTTCGAACCCCACAAACTCCAATATATTTTGATCAAATAACCAATATAACGGTGCCACGTGGCAGCCCATGACTAGGCCACGTGGCACCAAACCACCAACCACATACTGCCACATGTCGAAACACCATTCAACCACATCTGTCAATCAACAACTACCACATCACCACATGCCACATCAGCGTATGGTCGTACGGCCTTGCCACATCAGCTTGTACGGACTGTACAGACTGCACAGTCAACGTCCTTTTTTTTGCCTGTTTGACGATTCGAACAGATCGCAATATCTCTCGCTCCTTACGTCCGTTTGAGACGAAATGAATTGCGTTGGGTTCGCAACGACGAGGCCTACGCTCTCGTTCGATTTGAAGCGATTCCGAGCACTTTGAAGTTTTGAGCAAAATTTGATCCCCTGATCACTGTGTAATTGGAAAAACTATTTGTATTAATTGGAAATCTAAAATCATAAAACATTTAGACCATGATTCACTAGTGGATACACAACCATTAAATTTTGAAAACAATTCATAACTTAGGGTCAAAACCAAGCCGGTATGTTATTTATCCGATCTTGCTATTAAACCAATTTTCAAAGTTTTAATACATTTCTTATCCTTAGCGAATTTTGGTTATGTGTCTTTCCCCCACCCTATGATCTGAATACTATCATGGGATAATTGTCATTGTCTTGTCAACTTATGACATGGTTACTGTCCATTCAATGAATTGATCGAATCTTTGTCATGTTCATCAATAACCGCATTCATTCCGTCTTCAGTATGGTCCTTCATGACCAGAGAATAAGTTTTAGAGAACGAAGTGGGTTTTAAGTTTTCGGTCCTCTGGTTTTTGGTGGTTAATCAAGCTTAGGAGTGGGGAATCATGGTATTATATCTTCAAACCCTTATTTTTCGGTTCACTGCTAGTTATGAAAATTCAACCATTTATTGTTTTGGGTTTGTTCGAGCACAGACTTCTCAGTTTTTTGTTTTCTGGTACATTGTTCGCAAGTTGATGGCCCCTGTGGTTAGAGTGGAGCCAAATGGCTCACAAGTATTGTTATCCCATGATGATGTTGTGGAAGACCTAGTCCAATTCAATTAGATAAATTCATTCAGTCTTTTGAGGGTTTCAACCTAGAGGTTGCACAGGATTTTGCTAAAATGTTTGATGTAGCCAAAGCCAAGATAGGTCACATTCAGTTGCAGGTGAGTGAGGAATCTATAGCCGCGACAACTAGTTTGTCACAGGAAGGTGATCGATGATTTAAGAATAAGAAAATAGATGGTATATCATGGCATTCCCTGTTGGTCTCCAAAAGGTTACGCTACAATGTGAAAGGTATGCCTATACAGTTGTTTAAAACCCGCTGGAATGGTTTAATGTTGGTTATAAAACAATTTATTACTTGTGAAGGGCGTTATGGGTTGGTAAATATATTTCACATACGATTGCTGATGATTTTCCTAGGGTTCAAGTTTAATTTTCCTTTCTATTTGCTCAAGAGCCTTTGAAAAATGTCTAAGTTCTATCAAAGGCAAAACCCTAACCCCAAATCTATCCTGTTCCATCATGGTTTGATTCACATTTTAGTAAATGTCCAATTGGTGAACACAAGGGATACCTGACAAAATTTTGTTTTAAGGAATGGGTTTATTCCTTCGCCATTTGATCCCGATTCTCATTTACCTCAGGATATTGAAGAACTTGTCTGTCCAAATCTTTCGTCTCACTCTCTCCAAGATTTATGAGTTGAGGTTTAGATCCCGAAAGCATCTATCTTATCTACCAGTGATCTGATCAAGTCCCCTCATGTAATCGAAATCACTTCTAAAAAACGTGATTTTATTCCAAAGAGACCTTTGAAGAAATCCTTAGTCGTTTGAGGGACAGGTCACCAAACGCCCCTGGTCATGTGCAGCCTAAGATTACAGAGGATAACAATAAAATTAAAATAAAGGGGAAACAAATTAAACAAGATGCTAGCAACTTGGATTTCAAAAATAAAATAAGTGGTCAACTTTTGTCTACGATGAAAAAAAACAAATGTGAAAATCATAGCAAGCATGTTCTGACAGTAGTGATAGAAGACACGAATTATGTCAACGATGTAAGCCTCAATTCCACCAGAGTGGGTTCACCACAGTATGATTTTGTTTCGAATATGCCTCCATTTCTTAGGGAACGTGAAGGATTTATGGGGATACAAAATGATCTAGAAAACGATGATAGCACAAGGTAAACCTATAAACTTAGGCAACGCGCATCCTCTACCAGGACTGGAACATGCATATTGTGAGGAGTGCTTCATGTGGATTCAAATATATTATTAGGACATCCCGTACTTTCAAGTCCGTTTTAACAAGGTGGTGGCTTGAAATAGAGATCTGGAAAGAGAAAATTCGGATTTGAGAGTCAATATGAAACAAACTTCTCCCAAGGCGAACAAGAGATCCAAGAAATCAGGGGACATCATTATTAAACACTCAACTAATGTCAATGTTGTTATGAATTCGGAAATGTTAGATTCCTCTTTTTTGAATGTTTGAATTGGTAATCAAATTCTTAGAGTTAATGATTTGATTGGTTTGTTGCAACATAATTTATTTCCATGTCCTTTTTAGACTAGCTACACAATCACAGATTATGTAGCTTGTCTAGAATTGGTTTATGGTATTTTTTCTAATTAAATTTTATTTTTATTCTTTTTAGGTCTTAAGAAGGAGAGAATTTCAAGTGTTGCGGAAACAGTGAATCATCATGACATGATTCTAGTTTTGCAAGTTGTTTCATTTTAAACAGTATAGAAAAATAATTTTAATGATGTAACCACTCTTGCAAAATTACCATGAGACTTCTATTGTAGACCTAGATTAAGGGTTATTTTTAGAAAAAACTTTATTTTTGAAGATCTGTCTTTATCTTTTGGATATGAGAAATAGATCAATGGAATGTTTTAAATACTCATACTTTCCCAGATACAAAGGAGTTCTTTTGGAACCTGGAAGGATGGACTAAATTTTTCTTTGAATGAAAGATATCAAAATACAGTATGCTTTTATGGCTTTAGTCTGTATAGCAAATTGTGTGATGTGATTATTTATTAGTCATATTATTTTTCATATTTTTCAAAGTATAAAAATATATATTGTATGAGTTAGCTTTAGAATGTTCATCATTATATGGTTTTATGTTTTTCTTCTTTATGTTCACGATATAGTTCATAATTTATGGTTATTATAATCCCTGTGGTACATTAAATACAAAACAAATATCCATGTGTTCTAAGTTATGTCGAACATTTGAATTTGTTATATCATTTTTGCAGATGATTGGAGTTGTTTTCATCTTTGTGCTTTTGAATCACATAACATCACATGAATTATATTTGTCTTTTTGTTTCTTACAAATCGCTTTCAAATTATTAAAATTGCTTGAATTTCTTCAAGTAATATCATAATTTTCCATTTTTTTTTTCCATAAAGTGCTTGCCATAGATTTCTTCTTGGAAAATAGGTTATTGGGGCATACCTTACACAGAAAGAAAAATATATGTGTTCTTTCTTTTATTGTTGATCAACAACAGGTTAGTCATCTTTTATTAGTTAATTTATTTTTGAGGTTAGTCATCTTTTATTAGTTAATTTATTTTTGAATGAATAATGATTAAAAAACTTAAACTTTAAATGCTTTGATCATTTTAGTTATATCATTACAAATCATACTCATTCTCGTTATTAATTAGTTATAGAACAATTTTCCTTATCTTACATGTGTGACTTAAACTCTGCTTCAATAGTGCAATTTCCAGTTTCACAAGTCTTGCATAAACCTTGTATTTATACATAAGTATTGTATATAAATAAGATCGTGTGGTATTTTTATAGAAAAAGTAGAAAAAGTACATAGTAGTTTTGTATAGGTATATAGTCATTTTTGTTTTCTTAGTTTATCTTAGTATTTTCATCCGCCAATGGAGCCGTAAAACCAGTCAAGGTAGGTTACCTTAAACAACTTGGGTTAATTAGACAACCTCAGACCAGATCTTCCCTTCTCATTGATGGTGTGTTCACATATGCACGTCAACAAAAGGCACTAGAAGGAGGGCCTGAAATTCATTAATGGCACGAGGAGGTCGAAAGACTCCCCCAAACAATCGCTCCACTATCATGCCTCGTAGTCGCTTAGACCCTACCATTGTACCTGATCTAGCCACTACGTCAAAATACGTACTTGAAATTTTCATTGAATCTATGACACCGATTCCTCAAGGAATTGATGTACAAGAAATTATCCGTAATTCTTGCCAATCAATAATAATAACCCAAGGCACATTGTCCAAACTTAGACACTTTGGTGAACAATTACATCAGCCCCTTGATTTTTCCAATCAACAAGAAGATCCTCTTGCCACTGGTTTGCCCAATCGCACATTGCGTGATACCATTACCGATCCTTTTGAAGTACTGATCCAAGGTGTTGGGGGATCTGAACTTCCTCCTTCCCCACCTGGATCTTCTCCTCCCTCTTCAAGAGGGGAATCCTCTGATGAAGACAATTCTTCATCTGGGAAATCTCAAAATTCACACACACCAAACCGAATGGATAACCAAAACAATCCTTCTAGACCTTGTCTTGACCAAGATGTCATGACAGTACCTAGACCTCAACATCCTTTACCCAAACATCCCAAAAAATGGTTATGCAAGTTTGATCCCGATTCTAAGCAATTAGTCGAGGATCATATTAAAAAATTCATGTTAGTTTTTACGATTCAAAACATCAAACACGAATATGTCGTGTGTAGGCTATTCCCTTACACCTTTGAAGGAAATGTCTCCACATGGTATTTTTCACAACAACCCCAAACTATTGTTTCCTGGGATAGGTTTGAGAATTTTTTCTTAGAAAAGTTCAGGGATGACAAATCTCCTGAAGTTCTAGTTATGGAATTTCCCAACAAGAAAATGAGTCCCAAACATAAATTCAAGGACTTCAATAAAAGATTCCTTACACTTAAAAATAAAATCCCTACAGAATCGATGCCTGCTGAAAACTTGATTATTGTTTACTATGCTAAAGCTCTACATCATAACATAGCTATATGGGTTAAGAGGTATAAGAAAAAAACGTTAGTAGAATATTTTGAGGAGGAAGTTCTCATTGAAAAGGATATTCTTAGTTTGAAGGATAATGTAAATGCAGAAGTTGAATCTACTTCCTCTTCTAAAAAGAAGATAGAAATTCTTAATAGACCTCCTCCAAATAAGAAAGAACAAGAACCCTTAGATGTGAAGAGCTTACATAAAGCCTTTCAAAAGTTATCTAATCAAGTTATAGACTTGAAAATATCTGCAAAAGAAGGATCTTCAAGTAAATGAAATTATCGACCACCTTTTAGGAGACCTCTTCCAAATCCTCCAAATAGGGCAAGTATCATTACAGAAGGTCTAAATTTTGAAGGGTTACATCATGCTATACAAGCCATATTAGATGGAACTGATATTTCTACTGTTGTCCCACCTGAAAATCAAAATGATGCAGATGAGGAGGAAACACCTGATGAGGAGGACTCATCTCCCCTAGTTTTTGGGAATCTTTCCGACAATATTTTCCAAGCTAATTTTGAAATTGTCCATAAAAACCAACATCCATATAATACTCGTAGGAAAGTTCAAAACCCATCTTCACCCAAGGCTAATAAGAATACAATATGAAGACAATCGATATAGGTTGAAACATCAAGAAATATCATTTCCCTCGATCTAGAATATGACCTTATTGAAGATATTAAAATACTAAAAAAAATATATATCGATTTTCAATATGCTTAAATTCCCTCCCATCCTACATAAAATGTTACGAAGCATAAATGATAAAGGTAAAAAGAAAGATCTACTGAAAAAAAAATCAACAGAAAATGGCATCAATAAAACAAAGGATATTGTGAACAAAAGGCCACCTGGGGACCATAATAAAAAGGATACGCCGAATAAAAGTATAGGGTATTTAGATAAAGTAACTTCAGATACAACACGGAATAATCAGCAAAATTCTTCTCCCATACCACGAAAAAATGTGCCACTATTTCTGTTAACTTTCGAAATATTCAATAGAAATGTGCATAATTGTATGGTGGATTCTAGGGATTCATCAAATGTAATGCCTTTGTATGTTTTTCAAAAGATCAATGCTGAAGTTAAACCTTCTGATCTGAAAATTATTTAGCTAGACAAAACTAATGCCACAGTTGTTGGTGAGCTTAAAGACGTATTGATTAGATTGTCATCTAACCCAAAAGTCCACCAGGTAATTGACATAGTAGTCATTGATATTCCATAGGTATATGGCATGTTCTTGAGAAGAGATTGGTATGAAAAATTGCATGGTTATTTCTCCACATATTGGTCTCATTTGTGGTTACCAGAAAATGGCCAACCAAACAAGCTTAGAATTAATAGGGAACGTTATCTGAAATACATTGTTACGGATCTAAATGACTCGAATGAACCTTTTATCGCCAATGTAAATGCATTGGAAATTCAAGGTATGAACACTTTCTTTGGGAATTTCATGATTGAAATATCCACTATTATGGACCCAAATCAATAATCTGAAATATGAGTCTGTACTAAGGCAACAACTTTTAAAAATGATGTAAATATTGTTGATGGTTGCGAGAATGATAAAATTTGGTCTTTGTATTTTGATGGGTCTAAATCTCATGAAGGAGTCGAAGTTGGTTGTGTATTGATTGAACCCAAAGGTAATAAGACATTCATTGCTTGTAGATTAGAATTTTAGTGTACAAACAACACAACAGAGTATGAAGCTCTCCTACAGGGACTCGAGAAGGACATAGACCTTGAAGTCCAAAGTTTGATGGTATTTGGCGATTTTGAAATTGTAGTTAGAAAGGTGAAAATTTATTTTCATTGTTTATCACCTCACCTCAAAAACTACCATACCGAGGTATGGAACTTAATTCATAAATTTCTCATTTTTAACATAAGTTCTATTCCAAGATATAGTAATTTTGAAGCAGATTTGTTGGCTAATGTTGCATCAAAATTATTACCAACTGAAGGTTTCTCTCCTAATTCATTTTCTTTTGAATTAATGTTCAGGCCATCAATCCCTGACAATATCACCAATTGGCAAGTGTTTGACGATGATCAACAAATCGTAAATTTCCTGCATATGGAGGACACTTTCCAAGATGTTGTAATTGACGAAAATACTCACAATGAAAATCTCTGTGATTTTTTGGTAATATCTGATCCTCGTTCTGCTAAAACATCATATGATCTGGTAAATTCTATCCCTAATTATGTCGTTAGATTATAAAATTTTTATGATTTACATGACAAATTTAGGGGAGCGGTTAACTATAAAACAAACAGTTCCTCATTGCTATATGAAACTGTAAATTTAGGAACACAAGATAACCCTCAGAACATTAATCTGGTCAAAGGGTGCTCTCAACAATAAATGTATGCATTCATAAAATTGTTTAAGGAATTTAAAGATGTATTTTCTTAGACATACGATGATTTGAAAACTTTTGATCTGAACATAATACAACATGTAATCCCCATGAAGCCCCAAACCCAACCATTTCAACAAAAACTTAGGAAAATGCATCCTAAATTAGAACCCACAGTATAAAAGGAACTGAATAAATTATTAACAACAAAGATCATTTTTTCAGTTCGGCATACCCAATGGGTATCCAACTTGGTCCCGATAAGAAAAAAAAATGGAGAAATACAACTCTATGTCGATTTCTGTAACTTAAAGCGAGCCTCTGATAAAGACAATTATCATGTTCCTCTAATGGAACAAATCTTGCAACAGGTATCTGGTTTGGAAAGGGTATCCTTATTAGATGGTTTCTCAGGGTACAACCAGGTCCTCATGTCTCCATCAAATCAGTTAAAAACCACATTCTGCACCCCTTGGGGCACTTATGCCTGTTGAAAAATGCCTTTCGGATTAATTAATGCCGGAGCCACTTTCCAAAGGGAAATGGATATTGATTTTCGTGGCCTTATCAACCAATCAGTTGTTTTTTACCTAGATGATGTCACTGTCTTTTCGAAGAATACAAAAGATCACTTGTCAAATCTCAGAGCTATACTATAGCGTTGTTGTAAGTTCAGTATTTCATTGAACCCCAAGAAATCACTTCTTGCAGTAGAGCAAGGAAGATTACTTGGATTTATAGTTTCAAAGGATGGAATGATAATAGACCCTGAACGAACTCAAGTTATTGCCAATATTCCTCCACCATCCTCCAAAAAGGCAATGCAAATTTTTTTGGGTAAAATAAATTTTGTCAGATGATTTGTTCCAAGATTTTCTGAGATGGTTAGGCCTCTGTAAAACATGATTAAAAAGGATGTTATTTTTAAATGGGGACCACAAGAAAACCTGGCTTTTAATTCTATTAGAAATCCTATAACAGAAGCTCCCTCCTTGATGAGTCTTGATTTCTCCAAAGACTTCACTCTTTATACTTTTGCATCAGACAGATCATAAGTTGTTGTACTTACCGAGAAAAACGTTGACAATAATGAAATCCCCATTTCATTTATGAGTTCTTCCTTTAAAGGAGAAGAATCAAATTATCCTATAGTTGATCAACAAGCATACACTGTCTTTAAGGTAGTAAAACATTTTAGACCTTATATTTTGAAATCTAGGATAAAAGTCCTTGTTCCTTACCATGTAGTAAGAAATCTGTTAGTTCAAAAGGAGCTTGGAGAAAAGAGGGCCAATTGGATGACCTCTCTTTAGGAATATGATCTCGAAATCATACTAGCACAAATTGTTAGAGGCCAAGGTATTTGCAAATTGGTGGCTAACTCAGTCGAAATGCATGATAACAAACTAACAATACCAGCTGAAACACTGCATCATGAAACACAAATTTGTTGTACACAAATTATGCCTAATTCTTGGTATAATGATATCATGTTTTATTTGTTGCACGTAACTACTCCTCGAAATATTGATCCCAAAAAAAGAAGAGCGCTAAGGCTCAGATCTACATCTTTTCAATTAATTAATGATGTATTGTTTAGAAAGAATTTTGATGGTGTATTTCTGCGTTGCCGAAAAAGGGAAGAATCTAAAAAAGTGTTAGATGAGCTACATTCTGGTGATGTTGGGGGTGATTTTGGTAGGGATACAACCACCCAAAAAGTACTTAGAGTTGGGTACTACTGGCCCACATTATTTAAAGATACTCATGCTATGGCTCACAAGTGTGTAATTTTTCAAAAATCTATAGGACAAGTCAAGAAGGTTGCATTCCCCTTGTAGCCTGTTACAGTAGGCATGCCATTCCAACAGTGGGGCTCGGATATCATAGGGCCGATTAACCCCCCTTATTCACAGCAACACAAATACATTCTAACAACAATAGATTATTTTACAAGGTGGTCTAAAGATTCACTGTTAAGAGTAGTAAACACCAATCAGGTAATTTTGTTCTTAAATTCTCATATCATCACACATTTTGGGATACCTGGATGTTTAGTTTTCGACAATGCTTCTTACTTTTCTTCCTTGGACATGAATGTTTATGCTTTAGAAAAGGGAATTAACATAAAATACTCTGCTAGTTATTATCCTCAAGACAATGGCTTGGCTGAAACAAAAAACAAAAATCTGATTAAAATACTGAAAATAACAGTGTCAGATTATCACAAAAATTGGCACACTGCATTATATAACGCACTATGGGCTGACAGGGTCACCCCAAAAGCATCCATCGGTAATTCTCCTTTCTTCCTCGTGTATGTAAGAGAAGTTATCCTTCCTCCCCATGTCTTGCTCCCATCACTTCGGTTATCTCAGAAGGTTCAAGAGGAAGAATGTCCTCCTTTAGAAAATCAAATAAATGCTTTACTTAAATTGGAAGAAATTGGGACACAAGCAAAACAGAAACTGGAATAGCAGCAACAAATTGTTAAACACTAGTCTGGTGCAAGTTCATCCTCTGATAGAAAATTCGACGTAGGAGATTTGGTTATCAAGTGGGATAAAGCACATGAGGGCAAAGGAGAACACACCAAGTTTCAAAATCTATGGTTGGGATCATTTGTTATTGCAGAAAAATTGGGTCCTAGCTCCTTTCATCTGCAAAACTTGGAGGGACAACCAAACACTTTTCTGGTGAATGGCCAGACTCTCAAGAAGTATTTCACTTGATCAAAATAAGACCTGACCCCCTGTAAATATCCCAAGTTGTGTACAATTTGTTTTCTTTTGATTATTTTGTTGTTGCTTTCTTTATTTTCTACTTGATTGAGTTATTTCTGACTCACAAACGATTGTGGAGGGGAACTTTTATCATCAGAATTATGATTCGATGGAAATTTGAAACAGTTCAAACATTTTCAATACTAAGACTCAACTCAGATAATTGGTTTATAAGACAGTTATCCTAGAAGTTCTTTTCCAGAATATTTTTCCTGAAATTTTGTCGAGATCTTTGGGAAGTATAATTACCTTTAAAAATTTTACACTGTCCCATTTCTAAAAAGATGACCTCAAAGAGCTTCCCCATCCTCTAGATGTTTTATTGATTGAAATCTAAACGTCTAAACCATGATAGAACTACCAGTTCTAAAAAAGAAAATAATAGTGATCGGTCATATCTCTGCCTGATTATCAATCCCTAGTATCACCTCGCCCTCTTTGTTAGTTTGAAATCTCCAAATTCTATCATTATAAATGACTAAGTAGGGTTTGAAGCACTTTAATGTGTGGGAAATGTATGTAAACCCGCTAGGGTACTGAACAGGCCTGCTGGTAGCAGGTAAATGCACACATGGTACCAAGACAACTTTGTCAGGGTACTGAAGAGAACTGCTAGAAGGGAATCAATGTCAGGTTCGAGATGCGTCGGGTATGTTTTATAAGTTGATCATATATTAAAAAAGTTTATATCATGGATAGACAACTTTGGATGAGATTAAAGTACTTGAGTGGGTTAAATGACATCCCTATTGAGGCTATGAACGTCTGCTAGCAGTAGTGTCCCTGTCAACGGTATTGAAGTTACCTTTATAAATATCGTCGCCTTTTGATCAAAACTAATCTTCAGGTTATAATCATCTGTTAAAGGACTTCTTTTCTGAGTATGACTGTGCTAATTCTTTTTCTAAGCTAATCTTAATATGTTTAATCTTAAAGTGAAATTTGTTTCAAGGAAACTTAAAATTTTATCCAAGTCTTTCTTTTTCCCTAACATGAAGGTTTGATGATGCAGAGATAACTACTTTTCCCAGTGATTCACCATTGTTGGCAAGCCAACTACCATCTTGTTTCTTCTATTTTTGAAACACAAAAATTGCAAAGAGAGAATTTTTTGTACCCACTGCTTATTATGTATATATGACATAATTGATTGTTTATGGTGATCACTTTTGTTGATCAGTTGTTTTAGATTTATTTCATATATAGCTATTGTGTTTACCCATTTCGATTTCATGACTGAAAAGCATGAAATTGAAATATTTTCACAAGGTCATTGACTGAACTCTTAAAGTCTTCACCCTGTGTAATTGAAAAATCTATTTGTATTAATTGGAAATCTAAAATCATAAAACATTTAGACCATGATTCACTAGTGGATACACAACCATGTTATTTTTTGTAAAAAATTGATAACTTAGGGTAAAAACCAAGTCGATATGTTATTTATCCGATCTTGTTGTTAAACCAATTTTCAAAATTTTAATACATTTCTTATCCTTAGCGAATTTTGGTTATGTGTCTTTCCCCCACCATATGATTTGAATGTTATCATGGGATAATTGTCACTTTCTTGTCAACTTATGAAACAATTAGCGTCCATTCAATGAGTTAATCAACTCTATGTCTTGTTCATCAATAACCGCGTTCATTTTGTCTTCAAGACGGTCCTTCATGACCAGAGAATAGTTTTTAGAGAACAAAGTGGGTTTTGAGTTTCCGGTCCTCTGGTTTTTGGTGGTTAATCAAGATTAGGAGTGGGAAATCATGTTGGTATCTCTTCAAACCCTTAGTTTTTGGTTCACCGCTAGCTATGAAAATTTAATCATTTATTGTTTTGGGTTTGTTCAAGCACAAACTTCTTTGTTTTGTGTTTTCTAGTACATTGTTCGCAAGTTGATGGCCCTTGTGGTTAGACTGGAGCCGAATGGATCACAAGTATTTTTATCCCATGACAATGTTGTGGACAACCTTGTCCAATTCAGTTGGATAAAATTCATTCAGTATTTTGAGGGTTTCAACCTAGAGGTTGCACCTTTTTTTGCTAAAACGTTCGATGGAGCCAAAGCCAATATAGGTGACATTCAATTGCAAGTGAGCGAGGAATCTATATCCACAGAAACCGGTTTGTCACTGGAAGGTGATCAATGGTTTAAGAATAAGAAAATAGATGGTATACCTTGGAATTCCCTGTTGGTCTCCAAAAGGTCAGGCTACAATGTGAAAGATATGACTATATAGTTGTTTAAAACCCACTAGCATGGTTTACTGTTGGTTATAAAAAAAATTATTACTTCTGAATCACATTATGGGTTCGTATTATTGTTTCACATACGATTGCTGATGATTTTTCTAGGGTTCAAGTTGAATTTTCCTTTCTATTTGCTCAAGAGACTTCAAAAAATGTCTAATTTCTATCAGACGTAGAACCCTAACCCCGAATCTAGCCTATTCCATCATGGTTTGATTCGCATTTTAGTAAATGTCTAATTGGTGAACACAAGGGATACTTGAAAATTTTTTTTTTTAAGGAATGGGTTTATTCCTTCGCCATTTGATCCTGATTCTCATTTACCTCAGGGTATTGAAGAACATGGTTGTCCAAATATTTTGTCTCACTCTCTCTAAGATTTATGAGTTGAAGTTTAGATCCCGAAAGGTGTTGTCTTATCTACTAGTGATCCGATCAAGTCCCCTCCTTTAACCGAAATCACTTCTAAAAAATGTGATTTCATTCCAAAGAGACCTTTGGAAGAAATCCTGAGTTGTTTGAGGGACAGATCAACAAATGCCCCTGGTCATGTGCAGCCTAAGATTACAGAGGATAAAAATAAAATTAAAAGAAAGGGGAAACAAATTAAACATGATGCCAGCGACTTGGATTTCAAAAATAAAAGAAGTGGTCTGATTTTGTCGAGGATGAAAAGAAAAAAATGTCAAAATCATAGCAAGCTCGTTCCAACAGTAGTAATAGAAGACATGAATTATGTCAACAATGTAAGCCTTGATTCCAACAGAGTGGGTTCAACACAGTATGATTTTGTTTCAAATCTTCCTCTGTTTCTTATGGACATGAAGGATTTACGAGGATACAGAATGATCTGAAAACAATGATAGCATAAGGTAAACCTACAAACTCAAACAACATGCATATTGTGAGGACATCCCATACTTGCAAGCCCATCTTAACCAGGTGTTGGCTCGAAATAGAGATTTGGAAAGAGAAAATTCGGATTTGAGAGCTGATATGCAACAAACTTCTCCTAGGGCGAACAAGAGATCCAATAAATCAGGGGACATCATTATTAAACACTCAACTAATGTCAATGTTGTTATGAATACGAAAATGCCAGATTCCTCTTTTTTGAATGTTTGAATTGGTAAACAAATTCTTAGAGTTAATGATTTGATTGGTTTGTTGCAACATAATTTATTTTTATGTCTAGTTTAGACTAGCTTCATAATCACAGATTCTGTAGCTTGTCTAGAATTGCTTTATGAGATTTTTTCTAATTAAATTTTATTTTTATTCTTTTCAGGTCTTAAGAAGGAGAAAATTTCAAGTGTTGTTGAAACAGTGAATCATCATGAGATGCTTCTAGTTTTTCAAGTTGTTTCTTTTTAAACAGTATAGAAAAGTAGTTTTAATTATGTAACCACTCTTGCAAAATTACCATGAGACTGTTATTCCAGACCTAGATTAACGGTTATTTTTGGAAAAACTTTATTTTTGAAGATCTGTCTCTGTATCTTGGATATGAGAAATAGATCAATGGCATGTTTTAAATACTCATACTTTCCTAGATACAAAGGAGTTCTTCTGGAACCTGATAGGATGGACTAAATTTTTTTTGAATGAAAGATATGAAAATACAGTGTGCTCTATGGCTTTAGTCTGGATAGCAAATTGTGTGATGTGATTATTTATTAGTCATATTATTTTTCATATTTTTCAAAGCATAAAAACATATATTGTATGAGTTAGATTTAGACTGTTCATTATTATATGGTTTTATGTTTTTCTTCTTTTTGTTCACGATATAGTTCATTATTTATGGTTATTATAATCCCTGTGGTACATTAAATAAAAAACAAATATCTTTATGTTCTGATTTATGTCGAACATTTGAATTTGTTATATCATTTGCAGATGATTGGAGTTGTTTTCATCTCTGTGTTTTTGAATCACATAACATCACATGGATTTTATTTGTCTTTTTGTTTCTTTTTGTCTTTTTGTTTGTTTCTTCAGGTAATATCATAATTTTCCTTTTGATTTTTTGTAAAGTGCTTTCCATATATTTCTGCTTGGAAAACATGCTACTGGACCATACCTTACATAGAAAGACAAATATCTTGTCTCTTTCTTTTATTGTTGATCAACAATAGGTTAGTCATCTTTTATTAGTTAATTTAATTTTGAATGAATAATGATTTAAAAACTTAAACTTTAAATTCTTTGATCATTTTTTTTTTTTGTTTGTTAATTTGTGCGGAACCTGTTGGCTACACGATTAACCCGTGGCTTGAGAAACCGCGACTCAGGGGCATCTAAGCCGTCAAAATCACCCGGGGATCGCACCCGGCCTGAGCCACACCAACCCTTAACATGGTTGGATTTTTTGTCCCCACAGGTTTCGAACCGGTGACTTTAACATCACAAAGTGGCTTAACAACACACTCCGTCACCGACTGTCCTACACCTCGGGGACAATTCTTTGATCATTTTAGTTATATCATTACAAATCATATTCTTTCTCATTATTAATTAGTTATAGAAAATTTTTCCTTATCTTACATGTGTGACTTAAACTCTGCTTCAATAGTGCAATTTCCAATTTCACAAGGCTTGCATAAACCTTGTATTTATACATAAGTATTGTATATAAATAAGATTGTGTGGTATTTTTATAGATAAAGTAGAAAAAGTACATAGTAGTTTTGTATAGGTATATAGTCATTTTTTCTTTCTTAGTTTATCTTAGTATTTTCATTGGCCAAAGGAGCCGTAAAACCCATCAGGGTAGGTTACTTTAAACGGCTTGGGTTAATTAGAAAACCTTGGAGCGAATATTCCCTTCTCATTGACGATGTGTTCACATACGCATGTCAACAACTATCCAACAAAGATACACTATGTTCTCTGTGGATCAAGTTCCTTCCTCTTTTCGGAGGGAATCTGGGCCCATGCACGTGAACCAAAAAATATGAAAGTGGGTCACTTCTGGTTTGAGGCCGCTCCAAGCCTCATAGAGGGTCTTATCCTTGAAATATATATGGGTATATCTATTTTTTATATAGGTTGCACAGTTAAGTACTTCAGCCCATAATGTTTGTGGAAGTGACCTTTCATGTAGCATGCAAGATGCCATCTCTTTTAGAGATCTATTTTTTCACTCAACAACTCTGTTTTGATGCGGATTATGTGGAACTTTGTGCTGCAACTAAACCCATGCCTCATGACAAATATTATGTATCTCATGGTTGACATACTCTCCCCCGTTATTAGTTCAGAGGATTTTGATTTTCTTTCCTGATTGTGTCTCAACAAGGGCTTTGAAATCTTTGAGGTGTTGAAAAACCTCTGATTTTTTCCTGAGAAAGAAAATCCATGTGAAGCGTGAGAAATGATCAACAAAAATGAGAACATACCTTACTTTTCTAATTGATGGACGCAGAAAATGGCCCATGAGGTCACTATGGATCAGGTCTAAAGGAGAGGAAGCTCTCTGAGTATTTCCTTTGTCGAATTTCTCTTGAGGTTTTTTTCCAAGAACACATCCCTCACAAATTCCTTTGGAGAAGTGGATGTTGGGTATACCATCAACCATTCCCTGCTTGCTAATCTGTTGCATATATATGAAATTTAAATTCTCAAACATTTCCTGTCATATCCTACTTCTTTCATTAGCATGGGTAAGCAGTAATGAAGAATCTAGTTCAATAAATTCAGAAAATGTGTAGAGTCTAGATTGATTATTTACCTCACCGGTAGCAACCCTAGAATTGGTTTGCATGTCATATATATCCACTACATAATATGTGAATATGACTCTCTTTCTAGTTCCATATTTAGTCATACGATACATGGAGAGAAGATTGATGTAAATTTTGGGAACGTACATGACTTTCTCAAAGCTTATGTTTGTGAGTCCAATCCTTCCTTTTTCAGTGACCTTGACTAGAGAGTTGTCCCCCATCAGAATAGGAGGAAATTTGCATGCATCCAATGAAGAATATACCTCTTTTTTTACAGTGATGTGGTGTGATTCTCTTGAATCTACGATCCAAGCATTGGGAGACTAGTTGATGGCAATCAAAGCATGGCTAGAATTTTTTTTCTTGGGATTCTAATCTTCTGGCTTGTTCTTCTTGGAACCCTCGAGGATGCAATCTCCAAGTTTTTTTTTTATGAAGTATTTCGGTCATTAGACCTATATGTTTTTGAATACATGCATATTCTGGATGGAATCCTTTATGGAAACAAGATCATTTCTCCCCTTTTCTTCCCTTTCCACCTTTGGATCCGGAGGCATCGTTAAAGGGTATTGAGTACCCTTCCTTCTTCGGATTTAAATGTGCTTTCATTTTGTATTTGTATTTATATTTTTTATAATGATGACCGTTTCCATCTTACACAGTAAGCACATGCACCTTTGGGCCTTTGATTTTTCCCATGTTGATGAGCTTGCTATGCTCTTGTGTCAAAGGATCTATAAAGTCCTCAAGAAAGGGCATCTTCGAGCTAGATCTAGATGTGAATCTAACTGAATGAAATGTGGATACAAACACTGAGTATTCTGGACCAAGTTTGGAGAGAATGGTGAGAACCATTTGTTTCTCCTCAGATTTATCAACCCCGCAAGCCTTGAGTTGTGACAACAAATCCATATATTTGGTAAAGAAATCTTGGAGATTGTCAAAGATTTTTGGATCCAATGTGAGAAATTCCACCTTAAACATGTGTCCCCTCATCTCATCCTGTTTGCCAAAAATCCCTTCCATGGTGGTCCATGATTCATTGGGGGTTTTAAAGGATGATATGTGAAAGAGAAGTTCACGAGAAATGAGACTACAAATTGTTCTAAACGCTTCATCCATTTGATTTAGATACTTAGATTTTTCTATGGCTGATGTTGGTTCTGCCTCTATGTTGATGGTTAACCTATACAATCCTCTACTTTGAATATTCATTATCATCTTCTCCTTCCATGCAAAGAAGTTGTAAGGTGTGAGAATGAATTCTTTTGGAAATTCCATTTTTTCGTTACCTTCAATCTTCGGTACGTGCAAAAATAATTTGGTGTGTCTTTTCCCTAGCAGTCTGTCGACTCTGATACCACGTAAATTTGTTGAACCTACATAGAATAGATCTATTTTGGAATTGACTTACATAGTTGCAGAGAAAATAGAAGAAAAGAGAAACATAAGAGAAAGAATAGAAGAATTCACATTAACCAAATGAATGAATGATAATTTACACATGATATACTCTGTATAACTCAACCAATGTGCACTAGAGGAGAAGCCAATGTGCCATAGTGGTGGTGTAGAGTGATCTGGACACAAACCAGTAGTTACAGGAGTAAACTTCCATTTAGTCTAGTCTCTTGGGCAGTTACAGGAGTGAACTTCCAGCTACTTGAGTTAACTAGTCTATCAGTCTTTAATTAATTGACTCAAACATATTTAAGTGAGGAGGAGATCGGGGAATCATGGGTAATGTGCTAGTCTAGTGATGATCCCAAGGAAAATGCGCATTAGTTGGTGATTAACCCAATGTTGCATGGTGATAATCTCAGTGTAGCATCTAGACTCCACTCAACTAATCAAACTGAAGTGAAAATTGAAGAGAATATTCTCCCTAGAGGAATATTCTTCCTAAAATATAGGAGACTGAATAATGACTAATAAACATAGGAAAAAACTTAGGAAAAATAAATACTAGGTGTGTGTAAAGTAACTCCAACAATGTGGACTCAATATGTCATGGAGTGCTATCACTGCAGCCCTTGCCCTTGTTGTTCTTGATTTCACATATGTTCATCCCTCCCTGGAGAAAGTATGATGACTTACCTATTTCTCTATTAAGTTTCAATAAAACAAATATGCCTATTAGGAGTTTTGGTTTGATGGTAAATGATGGTTCAAATCCTTGGGACATGTTTCACCCGTTGTGGGTTGCCTCGCCCATGCAAATGGGCTATTTCATATGGTTGGTTTGGGTGAAGGTCATGGGTGAATTTCACAAAATAGATACATGTTCGTGAACCTTGGATTCTTAGTTGAAGGGATATTTCAAAGGAGTGTTGTAAGCATGAGTCCATTGTAAATTATCCCTGAATAGAGAGAGGTTTTCTTGGCGCACATGTGTTTTCAAAAGAATCTTTCATATAAATAAAACCCAAGTATCAAAGTTGAATTCCACCATGAACAGTGAAATAAGAGGGAGAGGATCACTTTTCTAAATATTTCTTTTATTCATTTATTGGTGATCAAATTCATTTCTTCATGCGTGACAATGGTAGTCATGTTTCAGTCCCACTTTTAAAGTACTAGCTATAGCTTTATGGGTTCATATAACCACTATAATTTCTCACTTAAATCATGTAATTTTTGTAATTATACTTGTTTAGGGGTTACCAAAATTTGAATGAAAATGGGGCTAATTTTTTTTTTTGCCTTTTGAATGTGCAAATTATGTGGCTCGATTGGTGGAATATAAGGTTAGAAGTTGTGCATATGCTACAGAGTATAACACTAAAGAAAAAAAATGAAGATATTTAAACTATAAAAATAAACTAATATGCCAACAATGTAGATACCTTATTTAGAAATTGATTATCCATATTAGAAATCCCATTTACCTAGCTATATTTCATGGAGTGCTATCATTGTAGCCCTTTCCCTTATTGTTCTTGATTTCACATATGCTCGTCTCTCCCTAGAGAAGGTATGATTCCTTACCTATTTCTTAATTCAGTTTCAATAAAACAAATATCCTTATTACGAGTTTTGGTTTGATGGTGAATGATGGTTCAAATCCTCGGGACATGTTTCACTCGTTGTGAGTTGTCTCACCCATGAAAATGGGTTGTTTCATGTGGTTGGTTCGGGTGAAGGTCACAGACGAATTTCACAAAATAGATACATGGTCGTGAATTTCGAGGGAGTATTGTAAGCAGGAGTCCATTGTAAATTCTCCATGAATAGATAGAGGTTTGCTTGGTGCACAAGGGTTTTCAAAAGCATATTTCCTATAAATAAAACCCAAATATCAAAGTTGAATTCCACCATGAACAATGAAATAAGAGGGAGAGGATCACTTTTCTAAATATTTCTTTTATTCAGTTATTTGTGGTCAAATTCATTTCTTCAAGCGTGACAATGGTAGTCACATTTCAGTCCCACTTTTAAACTACTAGCTATAGCTTTATGGGTTCACATAACCACTATAATTTCTCACTTAAATCCTATAACTTTTGTAATTATACTTGTTTAGGGGTTACCAAAACTTGAATGAAAATGGGACTAATTTTGTTTTTTGTCTTTTGAATGTGCAAGTTATGTGGCTCAATTGATGGAATATGAGGTTAGTAGGTGTGCATGTGCTACAAAGTATAACACTAAAGAAAAAAAACAAATATATTTAAACTATAGAAATAAACTAAGATGCCAACAATGTAGATATCTTATCTAGAAAGTGATTATCAAGATTAGAAATCCCATTTACCTATCTATCCCAAGAATTAATTTTGAAGTGAATTGTTTTTCAAGTGTAAACTTGAATTGTTGCTCGAATTCGAGTGCATCAAATTATATTTTCTTTCCTCCATGTATGGCTTCACTACATAATGGTCACACCCCTAGGATTATCAACTACATTCTTTGTCATCACCAATGTCTTGTTCTTGAGTCTCTACCTGCAAATTATTCACCCAAATAGAATACCATTCTATCCATCGAAGTGTAGCCTTGGTGACATTGTGTTGTTCCTTTGATAGAACAAAGTCAAACACCCTCACATGCCTCCATATTTATTTGATCCGATACATGTCGCATCTTCTCTTTCTACAGTTCTCCACTGCAAGGGATAGAAAAGCAAAAGGGTGGTACAATGAGAAACTTTCCATGTCTTATGCCCCACTTCTTCTCAACGACTTCTCATTCAGAGTAAATGAAGCGAGCATAGCCTTTGTTGGTTGAAGAGAATCATAATGGTATTAATGCGGCTCCATCCCATTCATGGAGTATGTGAAACTGGTACTATAGAAGCTAAAATGTTGCAGGAGAAATTACAGGTCAAACAACTGTCTATTACACAGGCTATTGACATGACATAAAATTTCATGCAATTGATCATAAAAAAAAGGTTGATAGCACACGAAAACATAATATTGACATAATATATTATTTCATGTAATTAATAATCAAACAAAAAAAACATCAATAACACACCAAAATGTAATTTTGACACATTGTAAGTTTCATGTAATTGATCATCAAAGCCCCATGGGATAGCACAATTGGTAAGACGTGCACATAATCTCTCAGTACGAGGGAGGTCACGAGTTCAAGCCTTGTATCTCTGGGGTTGCAGTTTAGCACCCTTACCATCCACGAATGTGAGGAAGTATTGGTGACTTTCTCACACCTATTTTCTTGGTGAAATTTAATTGATCATCAAACCAAACAAATATGTTTATTGATAGAACATAACCAATTCTACGGTTTCATCTTGACCTCTAATAATGCACGACAATCCACCCAAGTTCATCATGTAAAACAATCCACACAATTTCATCATTTTGTTTCCTCTCATAATGCACAACAATCAGTGCAAGCCTCAAGTGGCTAAATTTGACCGTTGTTCATGGTTTATTCCATTTACTTTACGTGGAATATTTTCCGATTTTTTTTAATGATATCGATGATTGAAACTCAATAATGTCAATGGTTATAATCGATATGTTGTGAATTAACTTTACTTTTCACTTTATCATTGTTCATGGCCTATTCCTTTTATTTTACGTGTCATATTTTTTTTTTTTGGTAATGATATTGATTATTCAAATTTAAAAATGTAATTTCAAATGTTAGTGAATTAATTTTTATTTTCACATATTTTATTAAAATTATAAGATTGCAACTCAGGGAGTGAGCGTACGTAATGTAATGTCACCCGGGATATAGAAATTTCACGAATGAGGAATGTAAGTGTTCACATGATAAGTATTATTAACACTGCAAAGATGCAAAAGACACTATACTCAACATAACATGTTTTTTAACATGATTTTGAACTAGCAATGATAATTGTTGAAAACATGGTTGAAATGAAAATTAATGTGTTTAATCATTAATAACAAAAAAATTTACCACATTGAAAAGAACTATGAAGTGCTATGGAAACATAAGTTAGAACTATTATTAAGAATCTGGAAACATGGCTGAAATGAAAACTAACTAGTTCATGAATGAGGAATCCAACTGCGCAGAGGAGAAGTATCCTTNTAGCAATGATAATTGTTGAAAACATGGTTGAAATGAAAATTAATGTGTTCAATCATTAATAACAAAAAAATTTACCACATTGAAAAGAACTATGAAGTGCTATGGAAACATAAGTTAGAACTATTATTAAGAATCTGGAAACATGGCTGAAATGAAAACTAACTAGTTCATGAATGAGGAATCCAACTGCGCAGAGGAGAAGTATCCTTAACATTGCAAAGATGTAAAAGAAAATATATTCTACATAGCCTAATTTTGAACTAACAAAGATAATTGTTGCAAATTAAAGTGTTCAATCATTAATAAATAAAAAATTTACCACATTGAAAACACGGGGGCTTCACCTTGTTGACCAATATCTTATCATGTTCATTCATAAAGGTTTTTTTTTTAATTATGAAAAATAGAGTCAATATATATTGTAGGTATTGGGGGGGAGGGGGAGATGTGGGTATCGAGGGGTTTATAGGTATTGGGGGGTATTAAAAGGGGTATCTAGTAAAAATGGAGGTTTGTTTTATTGGAAAGACGTATTGGGAGGGGGGTTCAAAAAAATGATTTTTTGAGGTTTTTATCAATGTCTAGTGAAATTAGGGGTATTCTTTAATATCCCATGAGCGCGAGTGCTATGTCATAGGTTCAGTGAGTGAAGACCCTGTGATTGAAAATAACTATGAAGTGATTTGGAAACATAAGTTGGAACTATTATTAAGAATGTGCCTCTGTCCAGGAATACCATTGGCTCATAATTCTAACCTTGCCATAAATTACACTTCCCAAGTCTGGTCCACATCTAATTTCAAAATATAACAATAAATTCTTGAACATATATTATAAATAAATGAATTTTGGATCATTGTCACATGTTTATCTAGCATATATAGAATTATCCACACATGATAGTCTCATAATCATATGATCACGCAATAAAAATATGAATATACATATAAATTGACGCGTTGCACATTACATAATGTGTTTATTGTTTATCTGATTTACTTATCTTAGGCAGGTGCTTGCATCATTATTGCTATTCACCTTGTTTAAGTTTAATGGTAATCGCTAAAATCCCTACTTAATTTCTCTATTATAAGCTCCTCCTTTTACATTTACATTTGTATTTTATTTCATCTAATTTTTATATTTATTTATTTAAATTAACCCTCTTTATGACTATTTTTCTTTATTACCTCCTTGGTAAGAAGTTAAACTGCAATTGAGGGTAGTGTCCCATCTCATGTATGAGACCAAGGCTGCATTCTACTTGAAATCACATGACCTCGTTGATGTAACCTCGACGATGGCAGTATGGGATACTAACTTTCTTACAGATACTATCTAGGTTGAACTATCATTCAGTCTTGGAGTAAGACCTAAAACTATTTTTTATTGGTTAAGAGCTCGTCTTCTTCAATGGTGTAATATTAAAAGTGTAACAAGAAAGTATGTATAAATGAACTTGGAAAATAATATACTTAGGACTTATGAGAACCTAGAAAATGATTAACATCTATTTTCTAGGTTGAAATGCCTTTATAAAGTTTTACAGATCTAAGGTTTTTAACCATGTCAAATATAACAACTCCAAAACTCTACGAAGTTAATACTCAACGTAGCTAATGTAGCTACATTAGATCCCTTATTTAGATAATGTAGCTATTATTATCTAATTAAAAAACAAGATTTTGATATCGAGATGGATGCTTCCAATTTTAGATTGGTGCTATACTTAAATAGGGAGTACACCCTATGGATTACCATTTTGAATCCTTTTCAGAGTTAAATCTTAACTACAGGACATATGATAAGGAGTTGCATGCTCTCATATAGACTTTAAAGTAGTGGCATCAGTATATTTTGGATAAGGAGACGATATTACATATTGATCATCGCCCCTTGATTTTTATCAATTCTCAATCCAAAATATAAGAACAACAACATCTTAAGTGGGATTCCTACATCCGATAGTTTCATTTGGTTATCAATTACAAGAAGAGTTGTTTTAATAAAGTTGCATCTATTTTGATTCATCATCTTGTGTGGGTGCTTAACATTATGGATGTGTGTTGTGTAGCCTATGTGTCATGGCATGATCTCTATGCTATAGATCCATTATTTGGTTCCATTTGGAAGGCCATCCAATGCCCTACTAAGGTAAACCAAACTCCCGTTTTAGATTGTTCAATCTATAATTGTTGGCTTTATAAGTTAAACCGGTTGTGTGTTCTCACTAGTCCTAAACATTTGTCTCTCATTCTTGAAGTCGATGCTTCCACATACAATGACCATTTTGTTGGTGAGTTCTTTGTTTGGTGTGATGTTAGTTTTTTCATTGATGTCAACTGAGAATGGTGAGAAGGAAAGAAGGCATCACAAGACAAAGGTTTGAAAGAAACTACATCAGGAACCGTTGATTATCATGGATGATAGATCTATGGCGCACATTCATAACGGTGCATGGAAACAAACATAAGTTAACAAAAGAGAGCGAGGGTCATCTCCAAAGTACCAAAACATGAAGTCTCGATGAGATCTGGACCATTGGATTGAGGAATGTCATGGGTTGTCGATCAGACAAGAGCCGAAACGCGAAGTCACGAAGTCCTAATTTGCGAATGAGAGATCTGGACCATTGTATCACTAAGGGTCGTGGACCGTTGATCTGGCACAACGAAGTTCAGAGTTTGGGAGTTTGGACATCGAATAAAGGAGGAGAGATAACTTGCGAGTTCGTGAAACTCAAAGTCCTAAAGTGCTTAGCCCCAAGTCACAACGAAGGTCACATTAGTGGAGAATAAGGGAAGGAGCTAGCATTGCTAGGCTCTACTTCAAAGATCGAAAGTTGGGACAGTCGGGATAACTCACAAAAGAATATCCGAAGAGAGATGTTTCGAAGCACCTTTTTTTATTGGCAAGTGGTCACAGCCAGTGGCCGTGTGGAGAGGAACATTGCACCCAGTGCTTGTTCACGCAGGTAAAGTTCGCGAAGACCTATGGATCAAAAATCCTCTGCGTGTATAATCCAATGACACAGATTAAATAGACAATCTGATCGAAGGGTTACTATTTCACTTCATGATTTCTTAATTAGTTACGATTCAGTTATACGAACCGAATCATTGTTCTTGGGTGTTTGAGATTTGTAGTGTAACGGATTATGAGAAAAAGCATAAAAGAAAAATGGCGTGACAAAGTGTCTGTTGTTGTTTTCTCTGTAAAATGAGTTGAACCGTATGTAATGAAAATAACAGTATGAACAAAATGAGAAAAAATTCAGAGATGAAGAACAAATGTGGGATGGAGCAGAAATGGTGAAAAGAGAATAATGTACAAGAACCAAAGAGCATGAGAAGAATAGAGAAAGAGCAGATGGAAAGAGACAACAAGTGAATCTAAGTATGAATAGACAAAAAAAGAGCGGTACTATAGAACAAAAAAGAGATAGCAAGTGGAGCCAAGTATGAATAGACAAAAGTAGAGAAAAATTGCAGAAAAGAGAAGAAATGGTAAGCATTGACATATCTGTATTGTTATAAGGTATTATTCAAGAAAAGATATATAATTAGGGTGGTAGGGTAGTGCTAGGGAGGACTGTGGTCCTCTGTTATTCAAGTTGGTGCTTGAATACTGGGAGTTGTAGCTTCCATTTAATTGTGGCTAGAAAATAGGGTGGCAGGGTGGTGCTAGGGAAAAAAAAAGAGTTTTTTGTGTGCAAGTTGGTGCTTGTATAAGTGGAAGTAGGTGCTTCCATCTAGTTGGTTCTGGAGATCATAAGGAGCAAATATGCTTCTTTCTAGTGGGTTCTAGAGAATCTTGAGGGTTGGTGCTCTCTACAAGTTGAATCTTGTTAAAGAAGAGGTTGTAGCCTCATTTTGAGTTGGTACTCAAATATAGATGATGTACAAAACATAAAAGACTGCCTATCATTCTAAGAAGAAGAGGTTTTCTCCCTTTATGGATTTCCTCATGAATATTTGTCTCTGTGTATATCATATGTGTGATTGATGTTTATTATTTATGTTGTTCATGTCTTGCATAATATTGATGATCACTTGGAGAAGATTAATAATATTTAATAGGCATAAGATTGTTTAAGCACAGTAACAACTGATTCACCCCCCCCCCCTCTCAATTGCCTTAGTAATTTCAACAATTGGTATCATAGCGGGTTCCTTTTATTTAAAGGTAGATCTGTAAGCTTAAACATGACAATTCATGAAGGGACTTCAACCAATAAGCCTCCTCTGTTTGATGGAACACATTTTTCTTTCTGGAAAGCTATAATGAGAACATACATTATGGCCTTAGGTGTTGATGTTTGGGATGTAGTAGAGACTGGATATACAAAACCTATTGTGCTAGCTTCCAAAGATGATAAGCTATAATTTAGCTTCAATGCAAAGGCAATGAATGCTATCTTGAGTGGTCTTTTTGAAGCTGAGTTTGTAAAGGTGATGCATCTTGAATCTTCCAAAGAGATGTGGGATAAACTTATTATCATTTATGAAGGAAATGAGAAGGTAAAAGGTGCCAAACTTCGTACATATAGATTGAAATTTGAACAACTAAAGATGAATGAGGATGAAACAGTTAGTAAATGTTTTTTAAGAATTGAGGAGCTTGTGAATTCCATGAAGGGTCTTGGTGAGAAGATTGAAGATACACTTTTAGTTCAGAAGATTTTAGGATCTCTGCCTGATAGATTTAATCCAAAAGTTTCTGCAATAGAAGAACTAAATGATCTTAAAATTATGCCTATTGATCAACTTCTAGGAACTCTAACTTCTTATGAAATGAGGATTAGTAAAGATAAATACACCACTAGAGAAGTATCTTTTAAAGCAGACAAGATTACCGATTCAGAATTAGATGAGATTGAGGCTAAATTTGTGAGAAGGTTAAAGAAAGGATCAGACAAATACCAAGGCAAGCTGCCATTTAAATGTTTCAACTGTGGTAAGATAGGTCATTTTTCATCTAAGTGTCCTCACAAAGAAAAATACCATAACTCTGATGATGAAAAGAAATATAAATTTAATAAATATAGTAAAAAGAAAAGTTTGTGTGCAAATAATGATGACTCCTCAGAAGACATAGACAGAAATTCATCGTGTGAAGATAAAGTGAATGATTTTATGTTTATGGCCATAGGAGACCTTGATGATGAATAAACAAGAAGTGACATGAATGAAGAAGAAGTTGTGGTTGATATGGAAGGTGAACTAATCAGTTCTTTAGAAGAGATTGACATGCTCAGACTTAAGAAGAGAAAACAAAAAAAATTGTTGATGCGGTTTGAAAAGAATGGTAAAGAACCAAGTGAATATTTTGTTTTGTTAAAAGTATAATTAGAAGAAGCAAAGAAAATATAAGATATTCTAAAACATCAATTAGAAGAGAAGAAGGTGAGATGTGAAGCTCTAGAAGAAGAAGTAGTGAAAGATAGAAAAGAGTTGGAGAAGTTTCAATCCTTGTATCACCAAAATCTATCAAGTATCAAAGCCTCAGAAGAACTGAATAGCATCCTGAGTAAACAAAGATCTCCATTGATAAAAACTAGTCTAGGTTATGAAAGTGGTTCTGGTAGCAATCATCCAGAAAACAAAGAATCAACTAAGATGATCAAATTTCAAGTTAGCAGACAGTCAGATTATGATCATACTCTGCAAACAAAAGTTAATAAAGATGAGTTGAATTATGAACAGGAACAAAGCCAACAAAGGATAAAGAAACCAATTTCAAGAGGAAATTCAATATTCAGGTATCAAATTTTTTTATATGGTTATTGTTATTATTGTTCTAATTTTGGTCATAAAGCTGCAAATCATGGAATTAAGTTTAGAAGTATGCAACTAAGGAGGTCACAGAATGAACAACGGTTGCAACATAGAAGTAAACAGTCAGTGAGTAGACAACATCATAACAATTATTTTGATCCATTGTATAATGAGTCTGAATGTTACATTTGTCATAATTTTGGTCACAAAGCCTTAGATTGTCATTTGAAGAATTACAAAGTTGATCCAAGAATAAATTCCTCAGCTGAAAATGTCAAAATATGGAAAAATAAAGAATGTAATAAGTGTGGGTTAGTACTTTATTCTCAAAGAAAAAAGTATCCTTGGTATATTGACAATGGATGTTCCAAACATATGACTGGAGACAAAATTAAGTTTATGTCTCTAAGTGAAAGCAAATCAAGGAATGTAACTTTTGGAAATGATGCACCAGGAAAAATCAAAGGTAAAGGAATGGTAAGTCTAAGTAATGGCAAAGGGAAAGCTCAAGATGTGTTGTTTGTAGATGGTCTAAAAAATAATATGCTTAGTGTCAGTCAATTTTGTGACAGAGTATGTGAATTTGTTTTCACTTCTAAAGGTTGTAGAATACAATCTATGAATTCAGGACAACAATTGCAAAAGGCATAAGAACAAAAAACAATGTCTATGTTTTGAAAGAAGAAAAAGAATAATTTCACTTAAGTAAGTATGATGAAAGTTGGCTATGGCATAGGAGACTTGGACACCTAAATTTTGATTATCTAATCAAACTTAGAAACAGTGGGGTAGTAAAAGATCTTCCAAAGATATCAAAGCCATATGATTCTGTATGTAAACCTTGCCAAATAGGAAAGCTTACTCGAACACAGTTTAAATCTAAGAACTTTGCATCAACAGATAAACCTCTTTAGTTAGTACATATGGATTTATGTGTACCATCAAGGAAGGAAGGTACAAGAAAAGAAAATTATTTCATGTTGATTATTGTTGATTATTATAGACTCACATGGGTTTCCTTTCTGAAAGAAAAATCTGAAACATCTGAAAAATTCAAAGTGTTTAAGGCTCTGACTGAGAATCAAAAAGGAAAAATATTGAAGGCAGTAAGGTCTGATAGAGGAGGAGAGTTTATTTCAAGGGACTTCAAAGAGTTTTGTGATAAACATGGGATCAAAAGAGAGTATATTATTCCAAGGACACCACAACAAAATGGAGTAGTTGAGAGGCAGAATAGATCAATTCAATAGATGGAAAGAGAAATGATGAATGCAAGGAATATTGCTCATACATATTGGGTAGAAGAAATTCATATAGCTGTACATATTCTTAACAAAACTCATCTCAGGCCACAAAGTGACAAGACTCCTTATGAACTATGGTTTGGAAGACCTGCTTCAATCAAGCATTTCAAATTATTTGGGAGTAAGTGTTATATCAAGAATAATGATGAAAATCTTCACAAATATGATGACAGGGTTGATGAAGGTATCTTCTTAGGGTATGCTACAAATAGTAAAGGATACAAATGCTATAATAAGAGGCTGCATAAGTTGGTTGATTGTATTGACATAAAAGTTGATGAAGAAATCTTGGTACAAGATGTAAGCAATGTTGAATCAACAACATAGGATATAGTTGAAGTTGAAGATGAACAACTCCAAGAATCAGAAAGAGAAGACTCTAAGTTAGATGAAGATACAAATACTCAGGCAAACTCAAATCAACAGACATAAACAAAACCGCCTCTCATAATTATTAGAAAGAATCATCCTGAAAAACAAATAATTCGTGATATGAATAAAGGAGTTCAGAAAAGAAGGAAATTGATTAAAGACCTTGAACAATCTCATATTGATTTCCTATCTATGATTGAACCCAAATTTTTTTATGAAGCCATCAAGCATGACGATTGGATTAGAGCTATGAATGAAGAACTTGATTGGATTGAGAAGAACAATACTTGGAAGTTTGTTCCTAGACCTACAGATAAGAATGTAATAGGCTCCAAATGGGTGTTCAAGAATAAAATGAATGATCAGGGACAAATTGTTAGGAATAAAGCCAGATTGGTTTGTAAGGGGTATGCACAAGTTCAAGGACGATATTTTGATGAAACATTTGCACCGGTGGCAAGATTGGAAGCCATCAGAATGTTTCTTACCTATGCATGTCATAAGAACTTTAAAGTATATCAGATGGATGTTAAGTCAACATTTCTTAATGAGACCTAGAAGAAGAAGTATATATGGAACAACCTGAAGGATTTTCACTGACAGATAATCCTGACTATGTTTGCAAGTTGTAAAAGGAATTATATGGACTGAAATAGGCACCACGAGACTGGTATTATAGACTAGACAAATTTTTACAGGACAAAGGGTTCAAGAAAGGTATTGTTGACAGTGATATATACATTAAGTCTGAAGGTGATGATTTATTAGTTGTTTTGGTTTATGTAGATGACATTATTTTTGGATGTACTAATGACCTTTCTGTTCAGTGGTTTTCTAATTCTATGCAAACTAAGTTTGAGATGTCCATGATAGGAGAACTTTCATATTTTCGTAGTTTTCAAATCAATCAGAGTTTTGTAGGGTTATTTATGTCTCAAGAAAAGTATTTGAAAGAGATGTTGAAGATGTTTCAGATGGAATATTCCTCTCCTGTTAGTACACCTATGGTGGTTGGTTGCAATCTCAATAAAGATGATATTTCACCTAATGTTGATCAAAGAACATATCGATCAATGATAGGCAGTCTTTTGTACATCACAACATCTCGTCCTGATATAATGCAAGTTGTTGGAATGGTAGGTCGTTATTAGTCTGCTCCTAAACAAAGTCATTTAGCAACTGTCAAGAGGATATTCAAATATTTGAAGGGTACAATGACTTATGGTCTTTGGTATCCTATAAATCAGAATTTTCAATTAACTACATATTTAGATGTTGATTGGGCAAATTGTTTGGATGAGAGAAAGAGCACTAGTGGAGTTGCATTCTTCTTAGGTGATTCATTAGTAGCATGGATTAGTAAGAAGCAGGGATCTATTTCTTTGTCAACTACAGAGGCAGAGTACATTGTTGTTGCTACTTGATACACTCAGTTATTATGGATGATACAAACTCTTGCAGATTTGAAGGTAACTTATACTGATCCCATTCCAATTCACTGTGATAACAAAAGTGCCATTAGTGTCTCCAAGAATCATGTTCTCCATTCAAAGAATAGGTTACAAACAGAGTTTTTCAACTGAATTATATTCCTTCCACATAGCAGATAACTGATATATTTACTAAACCATTAGCAAAGACACCATTTGAATATCTTTGTCAGAAGTTGGGGGTCATATCTTCTTTCATCTAATGTATTTACCTTGTCAGGGGGAGTACTTATTGATTATCTGTTTAGTTTTTGGTGAATATTTTTCTTGTTTTTCCATTCATATTTGAAGGGGGAGCGTGTTTCCTTTGTCATCAGTGTCAAAGGGGGAGAAAGATATTGTTGTGAAAATGCCAAATTTCTAGAATGCAGAAAGTTGCCATCAATGTGAAAGGGGAGTATTGTTGGAGAGTTCTTTGTTTGGTGTGTTGTGTTGTCAAATGAGAATGGTGATAAGGAAAGAAGGAATTGTGAGACAAAGGTTTGAAAGAAACTACATCAGGAACCGTTGATTATCGTGGATGATAGATCTATGGCACAGGCTCATATCGGTGCATGGAAACAAACAAAAGTTAACAAAATAGAGAAGGGGTCATCTTCAAAGTACCGAAACACAAAGTCTCGATGAGATATAGACCATTGGATCGAGGAATGTTGTGGGTTGTCGATCGGACAAGAGACGAAACGTGAAGTTGCGAAATCCCGATTCGCGAAGGAGAGATTTGGACCATTGGATCACTGAGGGTCATGGACCGTTGATCTGGCACGACAAAGTTCAGAGTTCAGGAGTTTGAACATCGAATAAAGGAGGAGATCTAACTTGTGAGTTCACAAAACTCGAAGTCTCGAAGTGCTTAGCCCCAAGTCACAGCCAAGGTCACATCAGCGAAGAATAAGGGAAGGAGCAAGCGTTTCTAGTATCTACTTTAGAGATCGGAAGTTGGGCGAGTTGGGATAACTCACAACAGAACATCCGAACCGTGAAGTTTCGAAGAACCTTTGTTTATTGGTGAGTGGTCACATCCAATGGTCATGTGGAGAGGAGCATTGCACCTGGTGCTTGTTCACGCAGGTAAAGTTCGTGAGGACCTGTGGATCAAAAAGCCTTTGCGTGTATAATCCAACGACATAGATTAGATAGACAATATGATCGAATGATTACTGTTTCACTTTGTGATTTCTTAATCAACTACGATTCAGTTATACGAATTGAATCATTGTTCTTGGGCGTTTGAGATTCATAGTGTAACGGATGATGAGAAAAAGCATAAAAGAAAAATTTCGTGACAGAGTGTGTGTCGATGTTTTCTCTGTAAAATGAGTTGAACCGTATGTAATGAAAATAACGGTATGAATAGAATGAGAACAAATTCAGATATGAAGAACAGATGCGGGATGGAGCAGAAATGGTGAAAAGATAAGAATGTACAAGAACCTAAGAGCATGAGAAGAATAGAGAAAGAGTAGATGGAAAGAGACAACAAGTGAAGCTAAGTATGAACAGACAGAAGCAGAGAGGTACTATAGAACAGAAAAGAGACAACAAGTGGAGCCAAGCATGAATAGACAGAAGCAGAGCAGAATTGCAGAAAAGAGAAGAAATGGTAAGCATTGACATATTTGTATTGTTGTAAGGTATTATTCAAGAAAATATCTATAATCAGGGTGGTAAGGTGGTGCTAGGGAGGACTGTGGTCCTCTATTATTCAATTTGGTTCTTGAATACTCGGAGTTGTAGCTTCCCTCTAGTTAGGGCTAGAAAATAGGGTGGCAGAGTGGTGCTAGGGAAACCGAAGATTTTTATGTGTGCAATTTGGTGCTTGTATAAGTGGAAGTAGGTGCTTCCATCTAGTTGATGTTGGATATCATAAGGAGAAAATATGCTTCTTTCTAGTGGGTGCTAGAGAATCTTGAGGGTTGGTGCTCTCTACAAGTTGTAACTTGTTAAAGAAGAGGTTGTAGCCTCATTTTGAGTTGGTGCTCAAAGATAGATGATGTACAGAACATAAAATATTGCCTATCATATGTGTGATTGATGTTTATTATTTTTGTTGTTAATGTCTTGCATAATCTTGATGATCACTTAGAGAAGATTAATAATATTTTAATAGGCATAAGATTGTTTAAGAACAATAAA
>JASDQU010373897.1:87387-103088 GCA_032191745.1 Picea mariana | reverse complement strand
ATGTAGAAACAATCTTACAAAATAATAGACTTAGGACTTATGAGAAACCAAAAAAGTATTAATCTCTATTCGCCATGTTGAAATTCCTTTATAAATATTTACAAATCTAGGATTTTTTACCAAGTCAATTATAACCACTCCAAAACTACATGGAGTTAATACTCAATGTACCATTTATTTAGATAATGTAGATATTAATTATTTATTAAAGAACAAGTTGAAAATGGCCAAAAGTTATGTGCCCTCATGGAGAGGTATTCTCCTCAAGATGTGCACTATTGTGGCACATAAAATCATCCTTGTTTAGCTCATAAAGTGTCACGGATTTCTCCCAAAAATGAGGAAATGTGCTCTAAAACAACTACTCTAAAAACCAATTTTCCTAAGATGGAAGCTAACCTTGATTCCCAGCTAGATAGAAAGTACATGGATGCTCATAAGTTGAGCAAGTGTGAATGTCCAACAAAGTATCTATTGCAAGAGGAGGCTAGAAATCTAGAAGAATATCAACAAGGTGTGAAATGGTGATGTCCTTATCCAATAAAGGAGGCTCATAAACTTTGAGGTTGTTTGTATTGATAATGTCATGAATTCCAAGCTAAGAAGGTAGGTCCAAATGATAGGCATTATCATTGATCTATTGAATAATAATGCAAGGTCCATATCACAAAGTTTTGAATTTGTGATGATGTTGGCCTTTGAACCATTGTTTATCCAACTTTAACCACACATGCTCACCAACATGAAARTTTTTGGGGACACAATGATGGTCATGAAACTCTTTATAGCGCTTTAAAGAAGCTTGTAGATTTGCGACAACCTAATCATGAATTTTATCCAACTAGTGAACAAACTCAGAAAGTGTCACAACTTTCTCCGAAAAATGAGGAAATGTGCTCTAAAACAACTACTCTAAAAACCATTTTTCCTAAGATGGAATCTAACCTTGATGCCCATCCAGATAGAAAGTACGTTGATGCTCGTGAGTTGAGCAAGTGTGAATTTCCAACAAATTATATATTGCAATAGGAGGCTAGAAATCTAGGAGAATATCAACAAGGTGTGAAATGGTGATGCCCTTATCCAACAAAGGAAGCTCATAAAGTTTGAGGTTGTTGGTATTGATAATGTCATGAATTTCAAGCTGAGAAGGTAGGTCCAAATGATAGGCATTATCATTGATCTATTGAATAATAATGCAAGGTCCATATCACAAAGTTTTGAATTTGTGATGATGTTGGCCTTTGAACCGTTGTTTATCCAATTTTAACCACACATGATTATCAAAATGAAAATTTTTAGGGACACAATGATGGTCATGAAACTCTTTATAGCGCTTTGAAGAAGCTTGTAGAGTTGCGAAAACTTAATCATGAATTTTATCGAACTAGTGAATAAAAGAGGAAGTTTTGTGTGTTGACGCCCAAAAGCGCAACATAGGGTACCTGCTTGCAAATGGTTGCAAATGCCATATGACTTATTATTTAACTATATTTAATAATATACTAATAGGTGGGACCCTTGCTGTAACTTGTGTGACTATGAAGAAGAAACAACAATTATGCTTTTCATGCTTATGAGTTGGCTGAGATGAGCCCTATAGTTTATTTGTGTTTAAGAAATTTATCGGAATGATTAATCAAATATGATGTTAGGGGAGATATGATTTTGGTGTTTTTTTTATATAACACTCACAAGTATTATTCTGTTACATATATTTTGAGGAAGGACCTAAACTCCATGCTTAAATTATATGTGTAATGTAGTGACTTCATGCTACAAGCGTACATGCATTGCTTGAATTGGAAGTAATGTTGGAACATGGTATCCCTAGCAAATTATTGTTATATGTGAAATAGGGATAATGGAAAGGGTTGGCGCATTGCAAAATTGGAACATGGGAAAACTTTGGAATAGTTGGCTTGTATTAATCATTTTGAATGTTAATGGTCGATGAGCTGTGTAGTGGGTTTGGCTCATACTAGACATGAATGAAAATGTGAAGGGAGAAGTAGCGTGCAATAAATGTGTGTCACTCTAACTCACCTCGAGCCCGCCACCCTTGTCATTTTTGCATTTTTCTTTGTTGGTTGTTGTTTCTCCGCTTTGCTCGGTCGTGGAGGAGGTATACAACCTAGTCATTTATCCTTAAGCAATCTTTTACACAAGTATGGGGTTTTCTTGTTTTTCCATCCATGAACATTCACTCTTCTCTTTAAGTCAATAGTTGTCTCTTGTTTTCTCATGGTCTATGTACTTCCAAGGTTGTTATAATGAATTCAGACTGTGTATTGGTTGTTTGCAATTTTTGGTTTCTTGTGTTGGTTGTTTTGAGACCATTGGCATTAAAAGAGTCGTGGGTGGATTTTACTGTGTGTAGTTGTTTTCAACATTGATATGAAAAATATTGTGGTTGGGAAACTCCCGGGCCTACCTTGCCTCTGGTTCCTTATTTTGGGTTTTCTTCCCGGTTTGAAAATGGTTTTTCTCTGCCTCTTACCTATGGGTTTTTTTGAACACTCCACTTGTATGTTAAAATTGTTGGTATTCGTGGCTAATATGCCTATGCCATAACCCTGACTCCGTGAGTATTAATGTGGAACACTGTGGTGGGATTAAACCTTTCGATTTTTTTTCTGGCCAAAACCTGAGGTTGTTAGCCTGCTTTATTCTACCACTTACTGTCACTGTTGCGTATTAAACCCTATACACTATTGTGAAGGTGTTTCTTGCCCAGAATTTGATGAAATCACCATTCATGCTCTTTTGTTTGGGCATGGGTTTTGGTTGGTCACTTGCTATGAAAATATGGAGGAAGTGTTGGATTCACTTATTCGCTTGAAGTTACATTCTTTCCATATGAAGCTCATGAGGTCAATATCAATGTTGCAAATTATTGTTAAAATATAAACTTTCCATGTTCTATTGTAATTACGAGAAGAACATGTGTATAAGTTGTATGATGCTCGAATAAAGTTTACGAACCCGAATGAAATAGGATGAGGAATATTGGTAAATTGTGCTTCGATTGAATTATGGTTATATACATGGATTTGTTTTAGGGCACTTCACGGGACCTTGTGGGTTTTAAGAGCTTTGTTTATGTTGATATTATGGTTGTAGTCTGTCCAGTCCAAGACTATTGTTGTATTTCCTGTGGCGATTATGATGCAGATCATTTTCAACTCTATTATATACAAGCAGTATTGTTATTATATTTATTTTTCAAAATCTTGGGCATATTAAATTGGTAACTGTGTAATACAGTTTCTAAGGTAAGTAAGTAGTTTTGTGAAGCAAACACCAGTTATGGGTTGTTGTTTTGGAGACAAAGCATGGTTTGAAATTTAAATTTTTGAATAGTAAGATATTTTGATTGCGAATTTACATCACATATGGTATGTTTGATATATCATTTGAATAGTATCTATAAGAATTGCCCCCCATTCTACCAATTTTCACTAAATACACCTCTTCACGATCCCAATTTCACTTATTCATTCCTTGTTCTGTGATATTTATTTTGAAGAGGAGTTTGTGTGAAAATGAAAGGAACTTGATATGGAAAGGGTTGAGGATTGATGTTTTGGATATGTTTAGATACACAGTTGATTGTTTTATTTTGAAACAGTATTCGTATATTTCTTCCCCTCCATGATATCATTTTTCACTAAATACAAGCCCTCCATATTTCCCATTAACTCTATCAATTCCATGTTCACTTGTCAATTAATAAATGACATTTTATGGATGGATTGCATGTGTCTCATAAGTAAATTCTAGAGCCAACTTTTGATCTATGTAAGTAGAGTTTCATGTATGGTTTATTACGAACTTCATGAGTGACAAATTGTTTCTACATGATGATGTTTTTCAGTAGAGGCAGCAATGGACGAAATAAATGAGGCATGGGAAATTGGAATCGAGGCTATATGAGGCCTTAGTTTTCTATTCATTTCGATGTCGATCCACAAGAGTTGAACCAATTGTTTCAAACTGGGTTTTCTAATTTGGTTGGCCATCATATCTTGCATCCCCGACCTGAAATACCCTCGTTTCATCCTCCTCAGAATTTTCCCAGCATTCTCATTCCCCCACATGTGTCATTGCATCCTAAAGTCCCCACTAGTGACGATTGGCAAGAAATTTTCCACCAGCATGTCTCTTACCACCATGGTTGGCCCACTGTGTCATTTCCTTTACCACCACCAATTAATCCCAATGTTCAAATTGTTCTTGTTGTTTCGCCAGTACAATCCTCGCATGCTAGAAAAAGATTAAAACTGATATCCCGCAACCTGTCCAACACAAAGGAAAAGCAGTGGTTTCCTCCTCCAGTCCATCCATAGAATCCTCTAATTATGTGTCTTCACACCTCCACCTAAAATATGATTGCTCTCATGTGATCAACGAAATACAACCCCAAGGGTCTAACCAACCAAGGGCCACTCAAGGAAAGTCAGATGGAGACAATAGTGAGAAGAGGAAATATGCCTCGCAAAGCAACAAATATGGATTTTAATTTTTTTTTTTTTATGATTTTCAGTAATGAAGACAATATTTGATAATTTTCAACTTTGGGGAAAGCAAGCTTTACTTTGGATATTTTTCTAGATAAAATGGATATATTGTTTTTTGGGGATATGTCCTTAAATTTTGTTGATATTTAAATATTGGATTTGAATAGTATCAAGGGGAGCTACAAGGGTGTTATATGATCCAAATGATAAAATTTTGTATTTTATAATTGATGATTGGAAAAATAATGATGGGAGTCACAAGGGGTCCCACCTATTTAGTAATTATTAAATAGACCCTTATTTATATATTATTATTAGTTATTTCTCCCTAAAATATTTAGTTAAGTTAATTTGACTTAACTAAAGAAAGTAGTTGAAATACCTCAACTTATTGAGAAAGAATAAAGGTTCAATGAGAAGAAGAGACAAAGGGAGAATAGAAGGAGAAAGACAAGGCTAAGGTTTTCTCTTTAGTTAAATGAGATAGTTTCAATTTTCATTCATTTATGAGTTCACTTGAAAGCGTAATCCTCTTGTTGATAGAAGGGTCTTATTGAAAGCAGTAAGTTTCAAAATTGAATCATACTTTTCAGCCGCTTGTTTTAGAGGTGTTGATTCATCCTTTATAGTCTTTGTATTCTTGTTTGTTTGTGAATTAAATTTCATGGCTGATAAAGGATATCTTGCAGAGGAAAATGGAAGCATTTTTGTGGCAAGTTGATCCAGATCATTAATTTCAGTTTTATTTTACTATCGGAGTCTCTTTGTATGGTGCCCATCAGAGATCTCTAAATTTGACTTTGGTCAATACCCTCATAGGGGTTTGTAAAGGGAAATAGACCTTTTGTATCTCAGAATGAAATAAATCAGATTGTTGTTTTGTCTCATACATGTGTCTT
Organism: Picea mariana; assembly: GCA_032191745.1. NCBI lineage: Eukaryota > Viridiplantae > Streptophyta > Pinopsida > Pinales > Pinaceae > Picea > Picea mariana. The sequence continues at coordinate 97,669 of JASDQU010373897.1, read as the reverse complement.
CATGACTTGGTTCCTCTTTTCACTTTTGGTCTCCATGTTTACTTTATTGTAAAAGTTGTATACATTCTTGTAGCCTTGTATAAATTTTATCTTTACATCGCAACATTTACAAATCATAAAATCAACCTTAATCCTTGTAATTAATACTTGGGGATTGAGTGAATTTTTTGAGGCTATAAACCCCGAGTGACATTCCGAACTATCTTGTCCTATTCATACAAGATATGAAAATGACTGAGTAAGGTGTTCCATACCTTTTCTTCAACATTTATTTGGAGACCATACTGGGGATATCTTCCATATCTCTCTGGTTGATTGTATTCACGAGTATATTTGAATCTTTTTTTTTTTTTTTTATCACTCTTTGACTGATTTTTATCATGACAGTACCTTCTACAAGGAAGTCTAATATTGAAAATGTTTTTAAACACCAGACTAGAATTGCCTTGACTTTATTCAATACTATCCTAGAAACTGCTAGTACCCCGACCGAACTTGAATGCTCTTGAAGAGTAGTTAAACAAGATATAAGTATCCGTGAACGTTGGGAATCCAGGCAAAGGAAGCTTAGAAACCAGCAGTAACCTCATTTTCCTTAATCTTTGATTTTCGTTTTCTTGTCCTCAAATCCTCGCATTTCTAGAAGAAGAAGAGGATTGTCCCCTAAAGCTACTCCTATCATTGAAATAGGAAGGAGGAAATCCATTTTGTTGACCCAAGAAAGCACTCTTAGGAGGACTTTTTCTGAGTCTGCCAGCTCACCCTTTTCACCCTTACCCATCACTTTCAAAATGGCATCCATAGGTGGTGATAGCGGTGTTGGAGGTGCTTCATCATCCCAGCCTTCGGCCTCAACGATAATTGGTAGTCTATATAGTCATCAAGTTCCTATACAATCGATTACCAACCCTGCTAAATTTATAAAGAAGTACGTGATTTTTCAGTTTGAGGAAGATGCTACGACAACCCCATGGAACGTATCTTCTCCCTTGAATCTAGCACTTGCTACTCATCTGTTACCCAAATTTAAAGAGCATATTCCTAAGTTATCGGGGAATAATATTGTTTCTACAAATGAACACCTAGTGAAATTTTCTAATGCTTGTCTTAATATCGGGGCTAATGACAATGATACATGCATGCGCTTATTTGTCAACTCCCTTGAATGGAAAGCAACAACTGATTTCTTTGATCTCCCTCTAAATATCCTTTCCACTTGGGAAGAGTTGGTTTATTGGTTCAAGTCCACTTATGGAAAATCCAAGAGTCTGGTTGAATAGTTAAGGGAATATAACAATATTTATTACAAATATGGTGAGACTATTAAGTACTTTAATCTTCATTTCACCACATTGTACAATCAAATCCTTGAACTAATCTACCCCCAAAACCAAGACACTTTCATGCATTACTATAATGATCTTCCTTCTCCTTATCATCATAGGCTCGAAGAAAAGGTTATTGACAATATTGGCTCCACTCTCCACACTTTCCTGGAGTACGAAGAGCAACTTGAAAGAATAGGTCTCCCTAAAGGAGACTCAGTCAAACAAATAGATATGTCTTCCCTCCTATGACTTGTACAATATATGAACAACAAAATGATAGCCTATGAATGAAAGAGGAATGTTCCCTCACTTACTCTCGGGGCATCTTCTTATTTCACAACGCCTTTTAGGCATACAAACGAAAACAATTTTCATCCCAAGGCCATTATGTCTTGTAGTGGTGTAACTTCTGTGAAGAAAATCATGTAGAAAGAAATTGTGAAGTTAAGAAGAGTGCCAAAGAAAAAATCTTTGGCAAGAAGCCTGAAACCACTATTGTTGTTCTAGATTGGACAGAACCAAAAGATGCTACAATCATAAATACTAGGAACAAATCTTATGCTCCTAAAGGGAAATATGATTCCCCTCGTGCTTCTTCCACTCCAACCTCATCTTCACAAGGTACTAATGTACAAACTGTCAAAGTTCCCGAGAGTCAAGGAGTTCCTTCCCCTCTTACCTCTTCCAAGTATAACATCCTTAACCAAATGGCTAATATCGAGGCCAATGATACTCTTTTGGACATGGTTGTTGTCCATGAACAACAAAATCGTCTTAGTAATTTTATGGAAGGAAAATTTTCCACCATAGCCAATCTTTCTAAAGAGGCAAAAGAAGAGGATCCCACTGTAAATATAAGATAGCTATAAACAATTTTAGACACCCTGTAAAAACCCTCCATTTTTCATTTCTGTAAAAAATTATGGATAAGATAGACCATTGTTTCCTAATTGATGGCAGTTCGGGCCCAAGCGTTATATCAAAAATCATTATGGAAGAGCTAGGCTTATCATGTACTAATGAAAATTCTAGAAGCATGCTCTCCTATAACAGTCTGCAATAGTCAAAAATAGGTGAAATCAAATATGTAACCTTAGTTCTATGTGCACATCCCGAAATAAGGACAACCCTTAGCATCCAAGTGATCGACATGCTAGTAAGAAACTATTCTATTATCCTAGGAAGAGACTGGAAATCCCTAACAGGTGGATATTTTTCTCTTGATGGGACACACTTATCCGTTCCTTGGAATGGAAATAATTTCATAGTCCTAAGAGAAGGAAGAATTACACCATACATAGAGAGTATTCCTCAACCGAATGTAAATTATCTTGAGGAAGACTTATGGGTGTACTCTATCTTTGTTGATGAGGGTGACACAACTTTAGAACAATTTGATTTAGAAGACATCATGTGGCACATGCATTTCAATGGCTCATGCTCAAATGAAGGTAATGGAACTGGCATTATCTTGTACTCACCTATAGGTAAAATCCATAGCTTTTCTTACAGGTTAGAGTTTTCCCGCACGAACAATGTCATTGATTTTGAAGCCTTACTGCTAGTCATTGAAAATGCCTATAACCTTGGTTGTGGTTACCTTACAGTTTTTGGTGATTCTAAACTTGTTGTGAACCTTGTGCGTAAAATCTATTCTCGTAAAAATAAGTCTATGAAACACTATACCCAAGTTGTTTGGGAACTTATCTCGAAACTATTTTCATTTAATATCACTCATGTTAAGAGGGAACTTAATTCAATGGCTGATAGGTTGGTTGTATTTGCGACATCCCCTACTCGACAACTTCTACCTCAAAGGATTGATTGTAATTTTCAATATTTATATCGTCCTCACATTCCAGATAATGTAGAATCATGGCAGGCTTTCCCTAATGATGAAGGCATTTGTGCTTTCATACAAAATGAACCCTTTAATCCTAAGGAAATCATATCTATGGAAGATGACAAATTTCCAAAAGGCTTGACTCCTCTTGAGAGTTCATTTTCGTCGAGTGATGTGAGCAACAAAAAAATACGCAAGGAAGAGGAGTCTAAAAGGAAAGTGGGTGATATCATTTCCTTGAACCTTGGGACCTCTGAATTTCCAAAGATGGTTAAACTAGGTGCTCAATGTTCCGACGAAGAAAAGGAAAAATTCACAGAATTATTACGTGAATTTCAAGATGTTTTTTCATGGTCATACGAGGATCTTCTTGGTTTTGATCCTTCTCTCATACAACATGTCATTCCTATAAAGGAAGGGATAAAACCAATTAGGAAAAAACAAATACCCATTAGCCTCGTGCTTGAAGTGTTGAAATTACTAATACAACTGAGAGGGTGGGGGGGGTGAATCAGTTGTCTTTGAGCTTAAACAATTTTAACAATCTTAAAATATTATTAATCTTTCTTCAAGTGATCATCAACATTATACAGCATATGGACAGTAAAAGTAAAAAGCATCAGTCACACATAAGGTATACATAGAGACAGATTTTTCACGAGGAAACTCATAAAGGGAGAAAACCTCTTCTTCTTCGAAATGATAGGCAGTCTTTTAAGTTCTGCACATCATCTTTAATTGAGCACCAACTCAATGTGAGGCTACTACCTCTGTTTTACAAGTTGCAACTTGTTTGAGAGCACCAACTCTCTGGTTTCTCTAGCACCCACTAGAAGGAAGCTCCAACTCCCTGGTTTCTCTAGCACCCACTAGAAGGAATCACCAACTCCCTATATGTTCCAACACCAACTAGATGGAAGCACCAACTTCTAGTTACACAGGCTCTAACATGTATAACAAAGAACACTTTTTCTCCCTAGCACCACCCTGCCACCCTGGTTTCTCTTGCTGCAACCAGATGGAAGTTACAACTTCCTATGTTCAAGCTCCCACTTGAACCTCTGAGGAAAACAGTCCTCTCGAGCACCTCCCAACCTCCCTAGAATATGAATGACTAAATAAACAGTCAACTTTACAGATAAATCAGTTCTTACCAATCTTTCTTTGTTCTGTAAATCTGGTCTTCTACACACTGTTCTGCTGCTCTTCTCTACCTTTGTTTGTTCAGCAGGTATGCTCTGCATCAACTCGTTCTCTCATTCTGCTCTTCTTCAACTTGTTCTGTTATTCTGCTCTGCATTTCATCTCACACTGCACATATTCTCAATCTCCTCCTGCGCATCCTCTCATTTTCTTTTCTTACAGTTTCATTCTTTTCTCATACAGAACAACCAACCCTCCACAGTCTGTCTCATTTTATTTTATACACCTCTCCATGGTGGTTGCACTTCGCAATTCCTTAGGCAAAAGAAAGACAATTGTCCGAGCAACTGAAACGCCAATAGATTCGAAATCATGAATCCGTTTCACTAACAGATTCGTAATTGAGGGGTTAACTGTGAGAGAGAATAGTAACCTTTCGATCATATTCCAAGTTCACCTGCACCGTTGGATTGGCTTCATGAGATCTTGCATTCATTTCCTTTAAATCGGGTTTTGGCATTTCGGCAATCCTGTGCTGAGTGTCTCGACACTTCATTTCACGATCTCCGAAGTTCCGATACAAAACTTTTCTATACTAGCTCCTTCCCCAATATGACTATAGTCATAACCAAGCACCTATGTAAGAAGTGCTTTCGCGATTTCTCATTTTGTGATTTTCGACACTATGCTCCGTTGACCCCAAGTCAGCGAAATTTCGATCACTTGCCACATGTCCTGTGATTCCATGGTCCAGATCTAATATTGATTCAATGGCTATGATTGAATCACGATTTCACAATTTCGACATTCTTGATGCATTGGGTTCTTTGCCTCTCTATGTCGCGATTCACGAAAACCCGATATGAAGTTTGATCAACGGTCCAAATCTGATCTCTATTCAATGACTGCGATTAAATCATGATTTCTCATATTGCGATATTGGGATTCCTGATGTTAATAAACTTTGACATCTCCAAATCTTGATCCCCGAAACTCCGACATGGAGTTAGATCAACGGTCCAGATCTGAACTTGATTCAACGGCTGTGATTGGATCGCAATTTCGCATATCGCGAAATCGACATTCTTGTTGCATTGTTTCTTTGACATCTCCAACACGCGATCCTCAAAACCCCATCATGGACTGGAATCAACGGTCCAGATCAAACCTTGATCTGACGGCTCAGATTACATTGCAATTTTGCATATCGCGATTACGCCTAATTCTCCTTGTACCTTAAAGGACGTGCGGGTTCTTATTGATCCAACGATGGTCAGATCTTGTGCTTAGATATAACGGCTGAGATCTGTCCTCCTCTTCAACGATCTCTTCTTGTCTACATTCAAATTTGACGACCCTCATTCTTTCGGGAATTTTGAATGGAATCCAATGATTAGAGATTCTTCTCAAACTTTACTGGTATTCGATCACTCGATCAACGTTGCGTTGCCTTCGATCATTCGCCTTCGATCATTTGACCTTCCTGAACTTATCTTATGTTTGCTTGTCGATTACAAACTTCCTATACTCATGCCATCTTCATTGTTGTACTTGCCATCAATGACAAGCATTCGTTGTTTGTTAAATATTTTCCATTCGTTGTCTGTTAAATATTTTCCACTATTAGAAAGGAGTTGGAAAAACTTTTGAAAGTTGGTATAATATTCCCAGTTAAATATTTCGAGTGGGTTTCAAATTTGGTTCCTATTAGGAAGACAACTTGTCAGATTCAACTATGCGTTGATTTTCACACATTGAATAGAGCAAGAGTTAAAGATCATTTTCCTCTCCCTAATATGGAAATGATTTTGCAACAGGTTGCAGGGTCACAAATGATGTCCTTGCTTGATAGTTTCTCTGGATATAATCAAATCAAGGTAAAAAGGACTGATAGATACAAAACCACCTTTACTACACCCTGGGGCACATTTTCTTATGAACACATGCCTTTTGGCTTTTCTAATGCAGGTGCCACCTTCTAGAGAGATATGAAAATAGATTTTGACAATCTGATCAGTAGGATTATCTAGGTTTATCTTGATGATTTGGAAGTATATTCAAAGAATCGATTGGATCACTTTGGTCATCTCAGAAAAGTTCTCATGCGATGTAGAAAATTCAACATTTCTTTAAATCCTTCTAAATATATTTTTGGCGTCACCAATGGCAAGCTCCTTGGACATATCGTTTCTAATTCAGGAATAAGCATAGATCCCGAAAGTATTGTTACTATCCTGAACCTTCCTGCCCCCACTTCCAAAAAGGAGGTTCAAGCCTTTATGGGTATTATCAAGTTTGTCTGCAGGTTTGTTCCTAATTTTTCTTTAATGGTTAAACCGATTCATAATATTCTAAAGCAAGATCTCTCATTTTCTTGGATAGATGATTTCAAAAAATATTTCGTAAGGATTAAGAAGGAAATCAATTTCGCACTAGTTCTGGTGAAACTAGACTTTGAGAAATATTTTATCATATACACTAGTGCCATGAGGAAGCAATTTCTTCTGTCCTCATACAATGTGATGATCAGAATAATGAGAGACATGTAGCTTACATGAGCCAAAGTTTATCAGATGATGAATTCACATACTCTTATATTGAGAAACATGCCTTTGCTCTTGTTAAAGTTGTAGATAAATTTCGCCACTTATCCTAGGCAAACACACGCAGGTAAAAGTCCCTTTTCCTGCTGTAAAGTTTTTCCTTTCACAAAATTATCTTTCAAGGAAGCTTGCACATTGGCTTGCCAAAATATAGGAGCATGATTTAACCATCATGACTTCGAAAACAATCAAGGGACGAAACTTAGCCCTTCACTTAACTCAACATGATGAATCAAGTGAAGAAATTGACGATCAAGATAATCCTCTTTAAAAATTGTTTTATATTGAGAGCCAAACCATTTCTATTGTTGAACATGCCTGGTATAATAATCTGGTGTATTATTTGCAATATCAAAAATTCCCAGATGATTCAGATCCTCGACGAAGGAGAAGGATTTGTCTTGAATCTTCCAAGTGTATTATTTTAGGATACTTTTTGTTCAGAGAGGTCCACTGATGGTATATTAATTTGATGTGTGAGTAATGAGGAAGTACATAAATTGTTACAGAAAACTCATGGGTTTTCAGATTCTACTATGCATGTTGGTGGCCACTTTTCTGCTAAAGCTATTTCCTTTAAAATCATCAGAAATGGTTATTGTTGGCCTTCAATTTTTCAAGATTCTTATAAGTTCACAAGATCTTGTCACAAGTGCCAAAAATTCATTGGGAAAGAGTGTCTTTATGCTATGCCTTTGCCACCTGTTCTCCCAGATTTTTCGTTTTCTAAATGGGGCCTAGACTTTATTGGTCTTATTAATCCTCCATCTTCCGCATGGCAACTTTTCATTTTGACAGCCACCGATTATTTCATTAAGTGGACTGAATTTGTCCCTCTCATACACTCATAGGATGAACAAGTAGTCTCTTTTTTGGAAACTAATATCTTCTCCAGATTTGGCATTCCTGTAGAGATTATTACTGACAATGGTCCCTCTTTCATTTCCGCTAAATTGACTCAATTTTTAGCTAAATTGGGGGTCAAACATTTCACCTCATCATCTTATTACCCTCAAGGAAATGGGCAATTCAAGTCTACTAATAAAAATCTGGTTAGGATCATCAAGAAGCTCATTGAAGATAAGCCTCATCAATGGCACACCCTCCTCACTTATGCCCTTTGGGCAGATTGCACTACCACCAAGGTAATCAAAAGTTGCACTCCCTTTCAACTTGTTTATGGTCAAGAATCCATTCTGCCCACTGAGTTGGAGATTTATTCCCTACGACTAATGCTACAGATCGAAGAATTAAATTCTTCCAATGTCCCTCAAAGGATAAATGCATTATTAGCCTTAGAAAAACAAGGAATGTTTTCCTTGGAAAACATAAAGAGAAGACAAAAAACCATGAAGAAATATTTTAACAAACGCACAGAAGATGTAAAATTTAAATTAAATGAGAAAGTATTTCTTTGGGACTCATCCCATGTTGGCAGAGGAAGACATTCAAAGTTTCAGAAATTATGGCTAGGTCCTTTCAAGATCGCTTTTGTCCTAGGCGCAAACTCTTATCTTTTAAGAGATTTGGAAGAGCGATTGTTTTCCTATAGCATAAAAGGTTCCCACTTGAAACATTATGTGGAACCAACTTGATTGAAAAACTCCATGTGGAAATCATTGTTGTATATAGTTTTATGTTTCATTGTTTTGTTTTTCTTTGTTTAATTGATTGTTCATTTTATGTTGTTTCATTTTCTGTTTTTTTTTTTATTATCAAAAATAAGTTTTGGATCAATTTTTCCACAACAATGCCATTATGTAAGTATTGTTGATCAATAACAATACATTTTACATAGCTATCACGATGTCCTCCTTGTAGACACCACTGGAATTGATTTTTTCTTCCAATACTGTTGTTAGATAGATGATTTGATTTTCTTCCCTATTTTCTTCTATCCCTTTCTTCCCTCCATCCTGAAATTCAAAAGAGCATATCAAAAAAATTCTCCTTAAAACAAAGAAATACTTTTACTATGATTGATCAAATGTTATGCATACAGGACCAAACCCTCTCATATGTACCACTTTTCATGAGTTATTCCCAAAATATCATCTCATTATTTCCCTTAAACCATCTTTTCCCCCTATTGCATAATCATTCTGGTCAATAAATCTTTGATCTATGTTCACCAATCAGAAAAACCAGAAATTTTGAGTTCTTAATCTGTTGGAAATAGATTCCCCTATGGAGTCGCCAATTTTTTGACGCCCAAAAGTGCAACATAGGATACCTACTTGAAAATGGTTGCAAACACCTTATGACTTATTATTTAACTATATTTAATAATATACTAATAGGTCGGACCCCTGGTGTAACTTGTGTGACTATGACGAAGAAACAATAGTTATGCTTTACATGCTTATGAGTTGACTGAGATGTTCCCTATAGTTTATTTGCATTTAAGAAATCTGTCAGAATGATTAATCAAATATGATGTTAGGGGTGATATGATTTTGGTGTTGTTTTTATATAACACTCGCAAGTATTATTATGTTACATTTATTTTGAGGAAGGACCTAAACTCCATGCTTAAGTTATATGTGTAATGTGGTGACTTCATGCTACAAGGGTACACACATTGTTTGAATTGGAAGTAATGTTGGAACATGGTATCCCTAGCAAAGTGTTGTTATATGTGAAATAGGGATAATGGCAAGGGTTGGCACATTGCAAAATTGGAACATGGGAAAACTTTGGAATAGTTGGCTTGTATTAATCATTTTGAATGTTAATGGTCGAAGAGTTGTGCAGTGGGCGTGGCTCGTACTAGCCATGAATGAAAATGTGAAGGGAGAATCGATGTGCAATAAATTCACGTCACTCTAACTCACCTCAAGCCCTCCACCCCAATCATTTTTGCATTTTTCTATGTTGGTTGTTGTTGCTCCTCTTTGCTCGGTCATGGAGGAGGCATACAACCTGGTCATTTCTCCTTAAGTAATATTTTACACAGGTATGGGGTTTTCTTTCTTTTACATCCATGGACATTTGCTTTGATATTTAAGTCAATAGTTGGCTCTTGTTTCCTCACGATCTGTGTACTTCCAAGGTTGTTATAATGAATTTGGACTATGGATTGGTTGTTTGCAAATTTTGGTTTCCTGTGTTGGTTGTTTTGAGACCATTGGCATTAAAAGAGTTGTGAGTTGCTTGTTACACATTATTTTCGTCATCCCTATGATCGTTAATGATGTAAACCTATCTATTGCCTTTAGAGGGGTCACAGTGGCCTGAGTTCCTGAAGAGAGAAGGAAGAAGAACTTTTCCTGAGAAAAGAAGTTGCATTTTCCTATGTAAAAACCTTATAAAGAGAAATTTCCACAGGTTGCTATATAGGCAGGGTGCGGGAATGACAAATTCCC
>JASDQU010373897.1:57065-69477 GCA_032191745.1 Picea mariana | reverse complement strand
AAAAAGGTAAGATGACCTGAAAATAACATACCTTAGAACACATCACCAAAAGACTTCATCCTCCCTTGAAATCCGGCCTTCTTTTACTTCTTCTTCCCTCTGAAATTCGACTTGTGTATAATGATATTTATTTATACCATTTATGTCACTTCCTTTTAACATTAGGGCCGACCTGACACTTTCTTAATTTGTAATTATTTTCTTTAATTATTTTTAGGGCCTACATGTACTTCCTTTTTCAATTCACTTTGTCATCTTCAAAAATTCATTTCTCCTCAACCATGAGGATCCATGTGATGTGCCACATACCACCGGAAACAGCATGATGTATACTATCCATTCATGGGTGTTGTATATGCATGTGCATTTTTCTTCATGTCCAAATACCTTTATCAATCTTGCGGTCCAAAACCCATGACTAGGGTTGACATCAATGACAACAATCAATCTTCCAACATAGAGGACATGGGCAAATATGTGCCACGGATTTATGCAGCCCTGGACAACAAGCAAGCAGAGTATCAATCCCACATGATTGAAGTGGAAGGTATGATCAACAACCAAACCCTTGCTATTTTAATTGATTCAGGAGCTAGTCATAGTTATATAGACCCTAAGATGGTGGAAAGTTTGCAATTTCCAAGAAACAAGCATGGGAAATCCTGGTTGGTGCAACTGGCTACAGAAACTAGAAGAAAAGTTAATGAGATGGTTAAGTCATGCCTCATAGACATGAATGGAATAAATACCAAGGCAAATTTGAACATCTTACCTTTAGGTTCCTATGACTGTTTAATTGGGATGGATTGGTTGGACCCACATCATGCTCTATTGGATTGTCATAACAAAGAATTCACTTGCTTAGATGAAGAAGGAAACCAAAGGAAAGTGCAGGGAATTCCCGGGGCAGTAACTGTTAGAGAAATTTCAACATTGCAGCTGAAGAAATGTTATAGAAGAGGATGTCAAATTTTTACAGCTCATATGGAGGAGACACCTAAAGACAAGGTGCCAAATTTGGAGGATTATGCAGTCCTAAAAGAGTTTGAAGATGTATTCAAGGAAGTACCAAGACTACCCTCAAGGAGAGACATTGATTTCTCTATAGATTTGATGCCTAGAGCAGCGCCAGTATCAAAGACTCCTTACAGAATGAGTACACTAGAATTGAAAGAGTTGCAAATGAACCTTGAAGAACTTCTGAAGAAGGGGTATATACATCCAAGTATGTCACCTTGGGGTGCACCAATCTTGTTTGTGAAAAAGAAAGATGGAACATTAAGATTGTGCATTGACTTCAGACAATTGAATAAAGTGAATGTTAAGAACAAGTATCCTCTACCAAGGATTGATGACCTCTTTGATCAATTGAATGATGCAAAGATATTTTCAAAGATAGATCTCAGATCAAGATACCATCAGGTAAGAATTAAAGAAGAAGATATTATCAAGACCGCCTTCAGGATGAGGTATGGTCATTATAAGTTCATAGTGGTACCATTTGGGTTGTCAAATGCACTAGTTGTTTTCATGTGCTTAATGAATGGTGTTTTCTGAGAGTATTTGGACAAGTTTGTCATTGTCTTTTTGGATGAAATTCTTATATATTCCAACTCAGAGGAAGAGCATGAACATCATTTGAGGATGGTGTTGCAAGTATTAAGGGAACGTTAGTCATATGCCAAATTGAGCAAGTGCTCATTTTATCATAAATAGATTCATTATTTGGGGCATATCATCTCAAAATATGGGATAGCAGTGGACCTTGAGAAGATAGAAGCCATTAGAGAATGGACGGTACCAAAGAATGTGATATAGGTGAGATCATTCATGGGCCTTGCAGGTTACTACAGGAGATGCATTGGAGGATTCTCCAAGATAGCACACCCAATCACTTCCTTGCAAAGAAAGGGTATGAAGTTTCAGTGGGCGTCGGACTGTGAAAGGAGTTTCCAACATTTGAAACAATTATTGACAAGTGCTCCAATACTAAGGATTGCAGACCCAAATGAAGATTTCATTGTATGCACAAATGCATGTAAGGAAGGACTTGGTGGATTCCTCAATCAAAATGTGTTTGTCATATGTTAAGAATCAAGGAAGTTGAAGGATCATGAAAGAAACTATGCCACTCAGGATTTGGAGTTGGAAGCCATAGTGCATGCCTTGAGGAAATGGAGACACTACCTCATGGGAAAGAGGTTTGAGCTAAGAATAGAACACAATGGTTTGCAATATTTATTTCATCTGCCAAATCTAAATGCTAGGCAAAGAAGATGGTTAGAATTTCTAAAAGAATATAACTTTGATATAAAGCATATCAACGGGAAAGCAAATAAAGTGGTTGATGCACTCAGTAGGAGGGTGCATGAATTATGTGCTACAACCATTAGCATGTACCAAACTGATGTTAAAAGAAAAATTCTGGAGGCTGCTAATGAAAATCTCTAGTACAGAGAATTGATAGCAAAATTACAGCAAGTTAAGACACCACAACAGATGGATATTTATAAGTTGGGAGTAGATGGAATACTGCTGCACAAGAAAAAAATTTTCGTACCAAATGTCTAGGAATTGAAATGTATAATTTTTCATGAGGTGCATAATGTTCCTTATGTAGGGCACCCTGGATATCAGAAAACTGTAGCAGCGGTCAAGAGCCAATACTTTTGGCCAGGTGTGAAGAGAGAGATAGAAGAATACATCACAAGATGTATGGAATGCCAGAAAGTTAAAGAAGAACATAGGCACCCAGCAGGGTTGCTGCACCCTTTAACCATTCCTGAATGGAAGTGGGAAGTGGTGACAATGGATTTTATTACGGGATTCCCTAGAACAGGCAAGCTGCATGATTTGATCATGGTGGTAGTGGAAAAGCTTAGAAAAGCTGCCCATTTTATTCCACTAAAAACTACTCACAAGGCAGCAGATGTTGTTGATATTTTCATGAAGGAAGTGGCACGATTGCACGAAATTCCTAAAATGATTGTGTCTGACAGAGACCCGAAATTCACCTTGAATTTCTGGAAAGGATTGTTCAAAGGATTTGGAATGAATCTGAACTTTAGTACAACTTATCATCCTGAGTCTGATGGACAGACAGAAAGAGTGAACAGGGTGATAGAAGATATACTGAGAATGTATGTGATGGACAAACCATCGAAATGGAAAGACTACCTACACTTGGTAGAATTTGCTTACAATATTGGGTATTAGGAATCATTGAAGATGAGCCCATTTGAAGCACTTTATGGCAGAAGGTGCAATACTCTCGTGAGCTGGGATAACCTAGCTGATAGAACAGTAGTCGGGCCAGAGTTGCTCAAGGATATGGAGGACCAAATGTTAAAAATTAAGTAGAATTTGAAAGTTGCCCAAGACAGATAGAAAAGTTATGCTGATAAAAATAGAATCCACAGAGAATTCAAAGTGGGTGATCATGTTTTCCTGAAAGTGAAAGCTAACAGGAGTTCCCTGAAGCTGGGAAGCCGTGCCAAGTTAACAGCCATATTTTGTGGACCATTTGAAATCCTAGAGAGGATTGGTCCAGTTTCTTATATGATTGCATTGCCTGCATCTATGCCTGTTCATAATGTCTTCCATGTATCATTGCTAAATACCTGATGCTAATCATGTTATTGATTGGAATGTGATTCAGGTGGAGCAAGAAGGCGCTTTTCAAGTGCATATGGTGCACATTTTGGACCGGAAAGTCAAATAGCTCTGGAACCAAGCCATAGGGCTTGTAAAGGTTCAATGGACCTAGTACAGTTCTGAGGATGCTACTTGGGAGCATGAATATGCAATGCAGATAGAATACCTTCATATTTTTGAAGATTTTTGAAAACTCTGATATATATGGGTGTATGATGCACTGAGGACAATGCATAAATAAGGGGAGGGGATTGTAATATCCCTCGACCGAACCCAATTGTAAATGTAATATAAATATACTTAAGTTGGTGATCTGTTTTGACCTCATTTGATAATGCACATCTTGTGGCATGGTATGCGCATGAACTGTGCAGTAAAATGATGTAATATGCACATCACAAGATACTGCGCGCAGTAACTAAAGAATGTGCAACCTTGAGGTCAGCAGATACCGCACGTAGTAACTAAAGTGCACGCAATATTAAGGTCAACGAACCTTTATGTATATGATATGCATTATAGGCTGGTGAGCCAATATTATAAGCCAGAATGCCTATATTTTGGTATTAGGCTAGAATGCCTAGATGTTAAGGGCCAATGTGCCTACTTTGTACATGACTCATGATTAATATAAAATACATCATTGCACGTAGACTGACCACGATAAAAGAGATGGGGGACTGAACTTCACCAGTTAGGGAAAGGGAGGGCCAAAAGTTAAGAGAATATTATATTAATATTTCCTAAAACATAAAGTATGGATAATTATTTTATCCTAAGTTCTAAAGTTGGGGACAAGTGGACAAAAGTAACTTCCGATATGACAAGTGTCAAGTTGGGGACATGCATTCATATTGTGGGGGAACTTAGCTCATTGGGAGATTTCTCACAGATACCTTACCAACAGCCGGAGGACCATCATTCTCACCATCACTTTTCACGAAGAGTTCATAGTGATTCATGTACACACTCAGTTATCCAGTCAATGATTCCATGACCATTTCACTCATACATTTTGTTATCCTTGAGACAACCATTTCACCATTCTGAAGCCTGTTTCCGCACCCATTTTGGTTGGTGTACCTAGTTAGCTTGGAGTGGGATTGAAGAAGCAGATTTTCAGGCCTGTGAGCAGTTCTCTAAGTGAGAGAATTGTTGAGGATTGATTCCTGAAGGTGCTAAACTGCAGCTACAGTGCTCTGAGACTTTCGGTCCAGCCTATTGTTGAAGCCCTGGAAGGGAAGTGGGGTAGCCGAGGGACTGTTGATCAGAGAAGGGGCACACTTCCTTGGGTGGGACAGGCATGTGGGGAATGAGAGGCTGTAGGCTGTTAGTTGAGTGAGCACCTGAGATGGAGCCTTTCCTGTTGTCCATGAGCCTTAGCCTGGATAGGAACCCTTTACCCTGGGTGGAGTTCAGTCTCAGCTCGAGGGTGACTCACTGTTGAGAGTGATGAACAATGTAGTCTATGGCTGGGAGGTTCGTGGACGGTCTGTAAGCAATTGGTGACAGTATTTCTAAGATAAGTACCAATTGTATGATAAAATGATATGTTGTTTGTTATTTACATGCCTATGTTACGATTTTGTCATATATGTGATTATGATTTCTTGTGTGCTTATGGGTAATTTCTTGTAAATGATGCATATCTATAGTTACTGTTATTTCAATATAAAAGTCGTATGTTACAGAAAGTAATTGTTTGTTTATGTTTAGATGTAAAGCTTCTGCGAGCTTGTTGTATGTATATGTTTTAGTTGCACACAGTTTAAAGAGTAAATTTATGTGGCATTGCTTAGTTGACTACTGGGTATGCTACTGTATGTTCCGCAGTATGGGAATGAAAGTGTTCCCTAGAGTAGCATGGCCCGACCTGAAGGCTGGGAATGTTATCGACTGGTGTTAGAGCATGAGTGGTTTCTCTAGAGTGGTGTACCCCGGCCTGAGGTTGGCCGGGGGATTGTTATAGGTGGGGTCCCCTAAAAGAAAGCACATAAATGATTATTTTCAAGCATTCTCCTCAACACATTTACATATTTGCATATCAATGGTTTTATCATGAAGTTTCAAAAGTTATGGTGTGTGTGATTTATTGACATGATTAAATGGTGATATGGATTGTGGAATTTTCATTCGATGCATGACAATGATAATTTTTTCTCTTCATTCTTAAGCATTTTGATGACACAACTCTTATGAAATATGAAAACTATACGGTTTGCACTACTCCTATGATTGCATATGAAAAAGAAGTTAAAATCATTTTCAATGCTAATGAACTTTACAGTTTTTATTACCTATGTAAGTTTGACATGATATGATGGAGATAAGGTATGAAGGGTGGAAACATGGTTTCATAAACTATGTCTATACATATGAAGGTTTTCTTACATATACAAAGACCTTGATATAAAGTCATAATATGCACAAAGGCTATGTGATATCAATGGATCCACTTTACATTTGGTTCCATGTTGCAACAAGAGTTATGAATAAAGAGGTTATATTTTGAAAGGTCATAAGTATTAAGTCGATGAGAAAAAATGTTTGAAGTATTTGTTTTAATATGCAATATGGTAAAGTGGTGCATATGTTTTTAATGGTATGAAGTATGGTTTCTTTTTTACATAACACATTATATATATGGCATATTCAAACAAAATAAACCCTAGCCTATTCATATGGATGTTGACTTGATTAGTTATTATTGTGAAGTGACAAGTTTCATGGAAATGAGTAAAAGTATTTTTAAGAGCATGGTTATAAGATGACATGGAATAGGGTATCAGTGTTGTGATTGGTTTTCATGGCGTGAAATGTATGGTGTATTTTTTGAAGTAATAAGTTGGCATACACATGTGAGCTATGGTTTTGGAGGTCGTCGTGAGGGGTTGGCCATGCATAAATTTGCAAGGACATGGTAATTAATCCTACAATCCGGCATATACCACCCCATTCTACCTTGGGATTTGGTCATTTCATTTCGATTATGTTGAGATTGTGGAGGAAGAATACCTCGAGCTAGCTTTGAATCCATGCTCCTAGAAGCGTTAGCAACCATTTTTGGCCCCACCTTAGTATAAAAAAGGTAGCAAGGCTAGATATGTACATATCAATATGTTTATCATCTTATGCATGCGTTTTGCAAAGTAATAATTTGGTAATGGCTCTAGTTGTTGACTGGTGTTGAGTGTGTGCTTATTTTCCCCCCTGTTTTTCTCTTAATGGAATGATTTTTCAAGGGTTTTTGTTTTAAGGTTGAAAATGAAATGGTTTCTCTCTGGTGAGTGTCTTCCCTGCTTCATGCATTATCTCACTTTCCATTTATCATTTTTGGTTTTTGAATCTAAACCCATTTGACATCAATGTATTGAGTTCTACATTTCAATCCTTGGATAATTTCACTATTGTTTGCTATGCAAGCTTTCAAAAACCCTTATTTTTTTAAGTGAATTATGGTTTCGAGCCACATTGGTCGTATTGGACATGGGTTTTATGTCGTTTGATGTTCTGGGTTAAAAATATTTATCAGTGTGACCACCCAACCTTTGTTTATTTTTGGACAATTTTACAGTTGTGTAAATATTTTGCAACCAACATTCAAAAGAATTGTTTTGCTGAGTCAAAATTAGGTTTCAAACCCATGACCTTAACAGGTGTTTGAATAGATATAGAAAATGTGTACAAGTTGTTTGCTTTGGTCTTGCGACCAACAAAGGCTCTAGTTTATTTGGGTTTCGAACTCGTGGTAGTATTTTAAATGATGGTTGTTTTGGATTGAGTTGAAAGGTTTGTACAAGTTGTTTGTGCTCTCATAACATGCAAAAACAAGCAATGATTTTTCTCATTAAGTATGAGACACAAGTGTGATTCTTGATTAATTTTGGCTTTTTGGGTTTTGGACCTATGCATATACTGTGGTAATTAAGTTTTTAAAAAAGGTATGTACACCGATATATGTGAACTCATATTGTTTGTTGGGTCTGGGCCAAAGTTGGGTTTTGAACCCATGACTTTATGAAATAATTAATTGGATTTTTAGTTTGGATATGGGTTGTTATATGGCTTTTACAATGGTGTTATTTTTAACCTTTATTTGGTGTTGAGTTTAATTCAAGCTTCAAACTCATAATCATATGGAAGATAATTGATTTTGAATTAATTTTAAGAGTCGACATAAACTATTGTTTTCGCAACCAAGCATGGGGTTTTGAGTTCAAACATTGGTTGATAAACTATGTTCTTAAAAGACTGTTACATTATTTATTTGCCTAATCACTTGGGTTTTGAAACATGGTTGTACTGAATCCTATCATATTTTGAAAGAAATTATGGAATCACATCTATTCTCTGCTAACTGTATTAACAAAGTTACCAACTTAACAAGAACTCTCAGAGTTCTCATTTTTTAGAGGTCACACTTTTTACCCCATTTTAAAAAATGGTGCTACCGATAGCACCCTTTTTTGCAGGGTGGTTAAAATTGTGACTTCCTTGCAATCATTGTCTTGACAACCAATATCATTGCAGAAAATTGACCCTGAAATAAAAAATTGATGCTACCAGTAGCACCCTTTTTTTTTAGAGTTAAATTATGACTTTAATGAAACAATGGCCTCGATCATTTGCACTGTCACGAACAAAAAACTCCAAATTGGCTCGTAAATAGAAAAAGTGGTACTTTATTTATTAACGTATTTTTTTTTTAATTTAAATTAAAATAAATAAATTAAAAAGAGAAACTCCACATACATGTTTCTTTTTTTTCTTTAAAGAAAAAACACACATTTTTCTATTTAACTTTTTAAAAAGAAAAAACCAATTTTTAGAGGGAAAAAACACATTTTTCTTTTAAAAACACATTTTTTAATGAAAAAATCCTTTTTTTTAATGAAAAATCGTCTTCTTTAATGAAAATCACAATTTTTTTAATGAAAAAAAAAAACAACATTTTTTTATTAAAAAAATAAACATTTTTTTTAAATGTTTAAAAATAAACAAAAAACAAAAAAAAATAACATGAAGGATTAAAATACAAAAATTTAAATTGTTTTAACAAAACATTAAATAAAAATTAAACAACAAGATTAAAATATAAATTAAACATAAAAATGAATTTTAAAATTAAAAACATTAAAAAACAAATTTAAATTTAAAAAACGAAAATTAAAAAATAAAAACAAAAAAAAACACACACATAAAACAAAGAAAAAGTTTAAAAAGTAAAATAGAAAAACATTAATTAAAAAAGATCAAACATTACATAAACAAAAAGGAAAAATTAAAAAACACATTTTAGAAATAAAAAAAATCATTAAAATAAAGGGATGTCGAGGGTGGGAAAGGGGGGATGTCGAGGGTGGGCATCATCCCCTCCCCTCTTTGCCTTGGTTACTTATAGGCTCTGATACCAACATGAAATACTTAGGACTTTGGACTTTACAAACTCAATAGCGATTAAAGTAAGCTTTTCTAATAAGCTAGAATCACTCAATGAGTCCAAGGCTTAGAGCATACTTCGCCAATACAAACTCTATAAACTCATAATAGACTCAGAAAAACTCTCTCACAAAACTCGATGCCTCCAAATGAGACTCGAGCTCCTCCTTTATAACATTCATAGAAGGTTACCGGTAAGAGAGAACCTATGAGTGTCAGTCACAAGTAGAAGTACTATAAGGAATCTATGTCCTTTATAGTCAATGGGGCAGTTGGGACTACAATTGTTATCTCGTCCCATGAGAGTCCTGTGGACATAAGGGGACCCATCCAACTTTTATGGATGAAATTGAATTAGATACAAAGTATATGATTCATTAGAACCCCACATAAATATTTCTTTATAATAATATATACACAGCGGAGATTCATTTCGTGAACCCACTAAACCCGATTGGAACCAATGTTAGCCAATAAGACTTTACAATCCTAGTGAGATGGCCCACTATGCTTTCCATCAATCGTTCAGTGATAAGGTATAATATATGTCAGAAGAACTTAGGGAAAAATGTGCTACTGCCATTGGTGGTAATTAATTGAAGGACATATAGAAGGGAGACCCCATCATTGTTGGCACACATTCATCTTTGGGATTACAATTGTATCCCCAAAATTTGATTTTAACTTGATAATACAGAGGATTTGGTAGCTTATGAAATTTTAAATGTAGAGTGTTTCTATAGTATGTGATACTAAAGAAAAACTAAGCATCAAACTTATCATCTTCTTTCAACTCTAATCTGAGCCATAGGATAAATTATTGAGGATTTATGTTGCTAAACTCTTCAGTTCTAGGACAATATTTGTACATGAATATATAGAACCATCCACTCCAATGTTCCCTATGGATGGTGCTACATTCAAATATGAACCATATGCATCCTGCATGCTTAATGTACAACATGATATTACAGTAATTGTTATACCAAAACCAAGGTTCATGCAAAAATATGTATCTTTGACAAACATAAGGTTCAAATTGAATTACTCCTTGATATATCTTTGGAGACTGGCGAAAATACAAAATAGTGGACTCACTATTATTTCCACTATTAACACATTTATGGAGAATATACTCATAACAAGGATTGGACCTGATCATCATAGACACACACTCAAAACAATAACAAAGTGTACAATCTTTGCATACAAGAACCCAATGAAAACCTTTTGGTGTAGGACGCAAAGGTTGGCTAGAAGATCCAGCTTCTCTAGAGAACATCTTTATTTCCTTCAACTACTTGTTTGGATTCTCTGAATTGGATTCTCTAGTTAATAGATCTACAATAGAATTATCCTTTCCAGTTTTATATTCTATGTTAAATTCATAGCCATTTATCCATAGACTCCAACGCAGAACTCTATTATTGCCTTCAATAATTTTTTATTTGAGAGTATTTATCCAATGAAATCAAGTCCCCATTGCTGGAAAGGGGCCTCAACTGAGATCAGTTTCAGAGGTAGAGGGAGAAGTTTTATTTTGCCTTCAAATAGCTGACATTGATGACATGCAGTTACCTTTTGATGTACATCGGCAAACAGGGTGGGCCAATAGAATCCAGCTCTGAGTATTTTGTTGGCTGTGACCTTCCAGTTTAGATGGCCACCACATTCTCCTGCATGAAACTCTTGTAACACCTTATCAGCTTCATCTTTCAGTAAACAATTTAATAAAATGCCTGCAGGATCTTTCCAATACAAATTTCCTTCTAGAATAGAGAATTTTAAGGCTTTCAACTTTAAAAATCTAGCTTTGGTCTTAGTCAAACCAAGGGGAGCTTGTAGATTTTGCAAAACGAATATAAGGTCTGCGTACCATGGAGAGTTGAGAAATACCTCTCTCATGCTTGGAGTCGCCATCTCGCCCTATTCATCTTCCACATCTAGAAAATTAATGTCAAGAGCATGGAAGTTAGATTCAGTCATTAATTTAGCAAGGCCTTGACCTTTGATTAGTTTCGTGGGCTTAATCTCTATATCGTATTCTAAAATGACAGCAATCCATTTTCTCCTTCTTCCATCCGGATTGTCCTGTGTCAAGATGTCCTTTACTACCGCATTTGGAACATATGCTATGGTGTGGGAATGAAGAATGTAGACTCTAAAGTCTTTTAGGGCCTTTACCAAAGCAAAAGCTTGTTTCTCCATTATCTTGTAATTCAGAGCAGCGTCCCTTAGTGCTTTGCTAAAGAAAGCTATGGGTTGTTCATACCCTTCGCTGTTCTTTTGCAGTAACACCACTGCTATAGTATGTTCGGAAGCGAAAGAAAAGAGATACAAATCCTTAGTAAAATCCAGACTGATCAAAATAAGGGCCTCTGTGAGTGCTTGTTTGACTTGTTCGAAAGACTGTCTGGACTCAGAGTCCCATTTTATTTTACGTATTTTTTAAGCATGTTTGTGATGTTTCTAAGGAGCTCGGCCATATTGGGAATGAATCTTCGTAGAAAGTTAATTATTCTGATAAAAGACTGTAGTTCTTTGAGGTTTCTTGGATGTTCTAAATTTTGTATGGCCTCGATTCTGCTGGGGTCTATTTTGATTCCATCTTTGGAGATGATGTGTCCTAGCAATTTTCCTTCCTCAAACCCAAAAAGGCTCTTCTTAGGATTTAAAGAAATCCAAAACCGTCTACATTTCTCAAAGACTCGTCTAAGGTGTCGCAGGTGTTCATCATCAGATCGGGAAAACACAGTTACGTCATCTAAATAGACGACAATAAACTTACCCGATTCTTCCATGAAGGCGATATCCATCGCCCTCTGGAATGTGGCTCCTGCATTCATCAGACCAAAAGGCATTTTCACATACATGAAAGTTCCCCATGGGGTGGTGAAAGCGGTTTTGTCTTGATCATCCGGGTGGACTAGGACCTGATTGTAACCTAGGAAACCATCCAGCAGAGAAATTCGACTGGACCCGACCACTCTTTGCAGGATGTGGTCCATCTTCGACAAGGGGTAATTATCCTTTAGGGAGACTTTATTCAGATTTCAGAAATCTATACAGAGTCTAATTTCCCCTGTTTTCTTACATGTAGGGACCAAATTAGAGACCCACTTGGAAAAACGCAACGGAACTATGATCTTGGCATCATACATTTTCTTGATTTCCTTTTCTATCAGAGGGAGCAACTTGGGATTTATCCTCCTAAGTTTCTGCCTAAACGGTTTTTGGTCTTCTTTTATTGGAATCCTGTGTTGTATGATGCTGGTATCATAGGCTTTCAAATCTTCATAGCCCCAGGCAAAGACATCCG
>JASDQU010373897.1:18590-56812 GCA_032191745.1 Picea mariana | reverse complement strand
CTTCAACAGTGTATGGGCAAGTCGAGCGGAAAGGAATCTTACAGGTGGCTGCTGACGTAGCCAATCCGTCTGCCAGAATATTCTGTCCCCTTGGCATTACCTGCAAGTCAAATTCAATAAAGCATCTAAGGGCATCAAGAACAGCATTCCTATAAGCTCTAAGACGTGGGTGTTTCGCAGCATACTCACCTTTGATTTGCTTGATTATCAACTCAGATTCACCTCTTACCATAATCTGTTTAGCACCAACTTTTTTCAAAAGCTTCAGACCGAGCATCAAGGCTTCATACTCGGCAATATTGTTAGTGCACTGGAAATTTAATTTGTAAGAATGGTTTTCTGAGTACCTGTTTTTGTGATTATGCAGCCAGACTCCTACTCCAGCTCCCTCTTTGCTCATAGCTCCATCAAAGTCCATGCTCCAGAAATCTACTGGTAACTCTTCAGTTATCACGTTCTTCATCCTTGCCACCTCAATGATTTCTTGGCCTTCGTCTTGACTAGATGTATCTTCCATCAGCTGAGTATCTTTCTCTTCTGTGTCACCATCATTGTACAAGATGAAAGAATCCAGATCAGAGTGTGCAGAGTAAAGGGGATAGTTGTGTGGCTTTTCTTGGCTACTGACCATGTACTTCATCAATGTTTCTCTGTATAGCCTTCTTTTTTGCCCAAAAACTGGGATAGTGGCATAAGACATGTCTAGTTGCAGGGTTCCTTTCAACTTAGCCCCCCAAGAACGGGATAGAAACATTCCATACTTTGGCGGGATGTCTGCAACCACCACATCCATTACCATGGTCTTTGCAGGAATCTGAACCAAGGTGATGCATAGGTCCTTGATCAAACCAATGCATCTGACTTTATTGGAGTTGAATGAGTGTAAATCTTTATAAGGTCTGGTGACCTCCAGTCCCAGTTTCTCCATTAGTGCTTTGGGCATCAGATTGTGGGAAGCACCCGAGTCAAGCATAGTGTTATGCAAGATCAGGTCATGTATGTTTAGACTGATGTAAAAAGGAGAAACCTCACCAGTATCATCTTGACCATCTACTTCAGGTCCGAAAAGGAGCTCAGGTTGATCATCAGTAAGGTTCACAGTGTCTGAATGATTTGTTGATCCAATGGTTAAGGCTTTCGTGCCTATGTCAGGTTCAATGGCCAGTGCTTTAATCACCTGTGAACGATAACCGTCTTTGTTCATCAACTCTGTAAGTGGGATGGGAATTTTTACCTTGGCCAATTCCCCCTCAAGGCTGAAAGGTGTAGGGGCTCTGCCTTGGCTCATCAATTCTGGTTTGTCCACCACATTCTTCTGTTCAGAAGTACTTGGTGGATTAATAGGTGAAACCTCGGGTTGTGACAACCTCTTCAGAATAGTAAGGTTTTTCTTCACGGGAGCGTCGACATTACTCTTCTCAGGAATCTTCTCAATAGTACCCTTCTCAGGAATATTCTCGACAGATGGCTGAGAGGTCTTTTTGGATTCGACTACCTTCTTTGTTTCAGTCGTCTTTTTTGGAGAACTCCCTTCTATCTTCTTACTCCGCTGATTGTACTGCCGGTGTACCTCCAAAATGGCATTTTCGAATGCCTGCTGTTCTGCATCTTCAGCTTATTCACTTACTTTTGTTTGGTTGAGAAGAAAAAGTTCTTGCTCTTCTTGGGTAAGGAAAATAGCTTCGTTGTCGTGAATGCCCAAAGATTGATGTGAGTATCTTCTAGCTCCTCAATCACCTCCCCTCCTTTATCAGCATAATTTTCTTGCAAGGGAGGTCTAATCTGCTGATCTGGACCTCTCTGTTCTCTTTGATCCCTAGGATCTCTCTGTCTGAGTTGAGGAGGGTTTCTCCTGAAGTTAGGATTTCGAACTTGAGGAGCTGGTGGATCATCTCTCGGAGGATTTCTTTCTGACATAGTAAGTCTTTCCATCATTCTTTCCACTGCTCTGGCCCTAAGAATCCAATTTGGAGTCTGAGGTCGACGTGGAAGGTTCTTCTTTGATCGTGACTCTCCTTTCTGACCTCTGACGTGCCCTTTTTTCCAATAAATTGGCCTCCACACTTATAGCACTTTTCTGCATGTCCTCCAGGGTGGTAGAATTTCTTTCTCTTAGTTGATATGACATGTTGGCATCAAATCCATCAGGAAATTTAATCAATTCTAGACCCTGTGGAAGTTTGATTTCAGTTGGGATTGCATTTTATAGGTTGTTGAAACGGGTGCAGTAATCTTGTACCGTCTCACCTTGATTTATTATTATATTCTTGTATTCTGATAATATCTGGAGAGGGTTCTTCTTTACCTCCCATCTGTCAAGAAAACTCCTTTGGAACGCGACAAGGTCAAGGACTGAGGCGGCTGGTAAAGATTTGAACCATTTCTTGATGTCACCTATCAAACTTTGGGAAAACGAACTCATTTGAACGTCAGCCTCGTCAACTTCTTGCAGGTCAAAATAATCATTCATTTTGTCAACATGTTGTTGGGCGTTTAAAGGTCCTGTTGCATCGAACTGGGGAAGTCTTGTTTGATAGTCTTGGGGCATGGCATGTAGCGGCGCAGCCAACACCAAAGGAGCATATCGAGCTGCCATGATGGTTGGAGGAGGTGGGGCGACAACCTGGATGATCGGCGAGGTAGCAACTGAAGACGAGGACGATGAAGGACTGGTTGGCACCGAGGGAGTGGTTTGTTGATTAAGTGGGAGATATAACTTCAGGGGTTCGGGGTCGCAAGATGGTTGGGTCAAAAATGATTTTAGTGACAAAACTACCTGACTTGGACCTAGACAGGATTTGACCAGAACAGGTGTCAATATCGGGGTTTTGAGAAGAGACAAGTTTTCCTGAAAAAGAAGGGGACTTATGAATGGGAATATGACTTACCGAACCTTCAGCAATGGTCTTTTTCCTGAGCAACTGCTCTGGATTGTCTGTTACTTTCGCAGGTTTTGGATCTGGATGAGATTGAGTATGAACTTTCTTGGGAGCCATAATTCTTTTTGGTTTATATATATATATATATATATATATATATATATATATATATATATATATATATATATTTATATTTATTTATTTATTTATTTTAGTTTTGTGAGTCTGAAAATAATATGTACAAAGTTTAATCAACCTCTAAACATTACTTTCTTCTCAAACTTGAACTTTCTTTTTAGGGAAAAGAAAACGTGAAATTATCAATTTTTAGTTCTTTCCCCAGTGGAGTCGCCACTATGTTAGCACTTGGTAAATTTCCTAGAGGTTGAAACCGAAGAAATCTACAAAGGTAAATTTATCCAACCAATTTTGAAGCTAGGATCTAGGCCTTCCAACTTCAGAGAGGGATCTCTCTATATGATTTAGCTATGTTTCCAATTTTAGATATTAGGCTAGGTAAATAAATAGGTCGGTTTTGTTGACAAAGTGTTTTTGATTTGGTTGAGACAGTCTACACATCCATTGGGCTATGGGGTCTGTGTTTAATAAAAATGAAATACTAACCAGAAATGCAAAAGAAAAACTTTCACAGGGCGAGATAATATAATCACTGGATCTTTCAGTAGCTTAAATGATGTATAGAAGAAAAGATCGGAAAGATAAATTCAGCTAAGAAGCAGTTAAGAATTTCTTAATTGAAAACACCAGAAGATAAACACTAAAATCTTTCGAGTCAGAAACAGGGTATCCAAGATAAATCCTGCAATGTTCGTTACTCTTAAAGATTAGTTTCAGAAAACAATATGATCACAAAGCAAGAATAACATTCAACTTAGGGAATAACATCACCAGTGAATACACACAAGAATCTTGTAAAAGTGCCTCCTCTTTATTAATGGAAGATCTCTTCAAAAATGTTACAGTCTGATAGTGTCAGGGTGTGAAGATCAACAACCCTCAATACTTGGAAAAACTAAGTATTTATAACTCAAATTACAAACGTTCCTGTCATAAATGATCAGGGCGTGCTACTTCTATTTTTAGCCTAACTAATTTAACAAATCTCACAAATCTCAGAACTGT
Source organism: Picea mariana (assembly GCA_032191745.1). Lineage (NCBI taxonomy): Eukaryota > Viridiplantae > Streptophyta > Pinopsida > Pinales > Pinaceae > Picea > Picea mariana. The sequence continues at coordinate 52,790 of JASDQU010373897.1, read as the reverse complement.
TTGATGACTTGGTGAAACTGCACGCTGATTTCTGGGTAGACCGTTGATGAAGCCTTTTGCACGACCTCATCTTGACTGGACAGGTGACTGGACCTGGACAACTCATCTACTAATCGAGCAGATCGCAAAGTTCCTCCCATATGAGATGACTAGGCATAGTGATTTTGAGCAGTCTTCGATACACTTCGTCCATTTCAGTATACTTGGCGAATGTAGGCTTGGTGAGGAATATGTATCGAATCTCGTGCTGGATACTAATGTCCCACTGAAGGGCATCCAGGAATGCTTTGCCGGTAATGCTCCTTTGTATGCCAGCAAACTTTGAACTGTCCTTAGAGACTTCATCCAATCTCTTCTTGTAATCCGGAAGTGTCATCAATTTATCATTAATAACCTTCAGACCAGGTAGACCTTTTTTTTGGAGAGCCTCAATCTTATTGAAGAACCTTTTTACCCCCTGGTCCATGATCTGAACCTTTTCTTCCAGTTGAATCATTAATCCTCTTTTGGTCAAAACTCTTTTGACCTCGAGGATGGTCTCTGTTCTGTCTTTGATCTTCAGCTCTTCTAGCTCTTCTCTGGTCTTAGAATTGAGGAACTTGATGATATCATTTGCCTGTGTGGGCATCTCCCCCAATTCTACTTTGATCTTCTCAATAGCCTGTTTTCTCCTCTAGACCAACTCATTCTGCTCAAACATAATTTGGATCATGGGCCATATCTCATTTATGGACTTTGTGATGTCTGTCCATACATTCTCTTTGACCTCAGCCAAAGTCTTCCCTGCCACTATTTGCTTTTGGAGTTGTTGTATCTCCTTCCTGAGCTGCTCAGTTACCTGCTTTTCTTTGGAGAGACTGGTCTGGAAGGAATTTTTGAGTTCCTGGAGGTTTTCAACTTCATTTTTAAGCCTGATAATCTTTGTCTCTTGCAGGTTCATCTTTTCCATGGATTTGGCGAGGTCGGCTGTTCCCTCTTGTGATGTCACTGGAGTTGCAGATGGGATTGTTGTCACTACTGCTGTGCTTGCTCCTGAAATCGGAATGGCACTCAATGGAATGACTTCCATTGGCTTCAACTGCTCTTTCTCTTTCAATAATCTCTCCATCTCGGCTTCCATTTCTTTGAGCTGCGCATTCTGCTCCATGAGCAGTTTAAGCATTTCATCATTCTCGCCTTCTTTTTCTACTATCTCCTTCGCCTGCGAGTCCTCTGTGGGTGGGAGCTTCAGTTGTTTCCTCAAGGAGGTGATGTCTGCATTCTTCTTCTTTATCATCTCCTCTGCAACTTTGACATTCGAAGGATCATAGCCGATCTTGAGGACCAGCTCCTCCAAAGTTTTGATCCTGTTGTCCTTCGCAAAGGATGATATCTTCTCCAGCTTAAGTTGTGTCTGAGCATTGTTCAATGATACCTATAATTTTGCTGCAGAAGCTGAAGCATGTGCCAATGTATGGAATACCATCTCCCTTGTTTGCTTATGTAGATCCATCTGATCTGTTGGGTGCACGTCCTTCGTCTGAAATTCGAAGGTGGCCCTCTTGTAGTCTGTGATCACCTTGGGGTCTAGTACCTACGCCTGGAGGAAGGCCATGTGCATCATGCCCCTTTCTGTGTCAAATGCAGACAGCAGCCTATGCTATGCAGTGGACGACTGCTTCTGAAACTGAGCGTAAGTACTACTGGTAAGGGTCTGATTTCTTTTCTTGATCAGCTCGTACTTCTCGAAAATGCTCAACTTGGGCCCAGTCTTGCCTGGTTGAGTGTCCAGTGGGGAGTCTGTGGATTTCTTCGGTACTGCTGTGGTGATTTCCTTATAAAGGCTCGAACCAAAGGGTGGAATGATCGGCTTGATTACTATGGTAGGCGGGGCTTCTTGTTCTACAGTCAGACCAGGCACTGAAACTGTCTTGGGCCTCTTAGTGTGCAAATGGAACTCTTCTGATGATACCTCCGTGACAGGCAGAGATAAATCCTGTCGAGGCATTTTTTCCTTAGGGACCTGAGGTGTGGTCATTGGCAGCACAGTGGTCGGGGGAACCTGTTGTTCCACTTCGACCAAGATGTTAGGTACCCACACAGTCTGATTGGTGAATTTTTCAATCTTGGGCTTGGACTCATGAACGTACGGGATGTTTTTGTTCTTCACCTGCATTTCTGAGATGATCTCGCATGGGTCATAGTGCCATGGGAAGCTTAAGAAAAACTTCATCTCTCTCAGCATCCGGTCCGCTTCTTCTCTGGCGCCATGACTGTTGCAGATGAAGGAGCCAATCTGCCCCTTGATTCTAAGCTGCTGCTTTTTCTTCAAGGATACAAAATGGATGTCATCTGAATTCATGATCTGTCTTATATACTCTAACGCAAAGATTCTTACCGACACATACTTAGGCAGCTTGTAGGGTGCCAAATCGCACCTGAATACTTTGATCTCGGTGTGGTTTTGATACAGGTACCAATCCTCGGTCTTTATGTTGTCCGAGAGATGCAAAATACTCTGGACTTCGTCGTTTATTCGAGGCTCGGGCCGGCCACTCAACATGCTTACCACAGGGTGGTAGAACAGATCGATGAATGCCTTGAAGCTATATTCCGTGGAGTTATGCTTCAACAAAGAGGTCCATGCTGTGACTGGCTGAGGCCTTCCATCTACGTCCATTTTCTGCATGGAGAAACTATATTTATCTACTTGATAGAAAACAAACATGTAGGCCAGTATAGACGAGTATATGAACATGCCTTCCGTGCCAAAATTCATGAACTGTTTGTGAATATTGTCGGCCAAGAAGGTGTTGAAATCAAACTGGGTGGTAGGATTTTCATCAGTGGAGAAAATGGATAAAAAACCCAGAATGGGCTCATCTACCCACTGGTCGGAATAGTACTTGAGCGAAGCACAAAGGGAAGAAATGACCTGGTTACCCTTAGTGGAGAACATGGACGATGGGTAAGGGGTATTTGTGGAAGGGAATTGAGTGGAGGTGGGAAGGAAAAACTCAAATATTTGAGCTCTCTAGGGAAAAGTCATCTTTTGATACAACTCGATAAGGATTTCCAGGTTGAAAGGAGACGTAGAGTTGGCACGGGGGATTTTCATCATCTGATCGATGTCTTCGGGCATAATGAGGAACAGGGTGTCTCCGGACGAGGAGATGACAGCTCTTTGTTCAGGGATATAGTGAGCTTGGCATTTAAGCATGAATTCGGGAAAATGGTGGATCTGGGGAAAAAGGTAAAGGGGCAAATTGGACTCCCAGAGTCCAATTTCATCGCTCTGGTCTAGGAAAACTTCCCTGAGCCATGACTGGAGGTCTGAAAAATCGAAATTGCATTTGGTATCTGTGATCAATCTGTCTTTATCGACCAATGGGATTTTGTCCAGGTTGACAGGAGGCGGGAGAAACAGATTCTCTTCTCCTTCTGCTGGTCTAGGCTTTGGCACCATTTCTGCAACAATACCTGCAATAAACACAAAGTTAGTGGGGTCGAATGACTATGGATGAGGGCGACGGAATGCAATGGAGGAGTAAGAGGTAAATTTTCTGGTGCGATGGGTGAATAGTGAATGTAGGGGGAATAACAACAGTTTTATTTAAAACTGTGTTCGGTTGGGCGCGGGAGATAGGTCAGCAGGATAACGGGTGTGTTATCTAGTAATAAATGGACAACATGCCACTTGAGGGTGAGATGGCAGGTGATGGTGGCGAAAAAATACGGACGGGTGATCTGGCGGCCAGGGATTGGAGGTAAAAGTCGTGATAAGGGGCTGGTCATGAGTGAAAAGGGGTAGGGGACTGACAACAATTATGAGATGGGACATAACTCAGGGACAAGTGGAACCAGTGGGAGATGACATCTATTAGTGACGGGGGCTGTCAGAAGGCAGACGGTGACGGGACTTCGTGGCCAATAGATTCATGCCACCTATGAACAGGGGCCCGCCAGAGGGAGATTACCATTCCGGATCCCCCTCCCCCCCTAGTTAAAAGAAGATCATCCAGGGGGGTCTGAAATCCAATTAGGGTCGTTGATCTATGCGCCCGTTTCCTGGCCGCAGATCTTAGTGCGCCATTTATCACTCATTCTGGACCCCCCCCCCCTCCATTAAAGGCAGAACGGACGGGGGGGTCCGGNCTGGAATGCTCTGTGCACCGTAGATCTAAGCGTTGCGATCAGGACCGTCAATATGTGCAGAGAGTATAAATGGGGAGCGGAAAAAGCACATATGGTGGGGTAACTTAAGATAAAGAATTTTATGGGTTTTTTCCCCAAATTTTCAAATAAACACCACCAAGGGACTTCGACCAAACTATCCTTTAGGCATTTGAGACATGGTGCAACGTTTTACATCAAGATGGTTTTATTGGAATGAAACCATAAAGCAACTAGCCTACATACTAACCTATCTTCCTAAGACAGTTAACCCAGATTAAACTGTTGGGTTAAGAAATTACTCTACCCTAGGGCTATCTGACTAGGATTAGACAGTCTGGCCAGATTTATTCACTAATCTAACCTAGACACTTTGGCTAAGATTAAACTGTTTAGCTAAATCATTCACTACCCTATCAACATCAAATTTAAAAATAACTTGGCCATGCTTGAAAGGTATGGACCAAGTTACTATTATTGCATGGGGCTTTATTGCAATTCTTTTATGCCCTCTTTTCTTTCTTTTTCTTTTTCTTTTTCTTTTCTTTTTCTTTTTTCTTTTCTTTTTTTCTTTTTTCTTTTCTTTTTCAAATTATTTGCAGAATGAAAAATCATTTGTCAACAAAAACACTAGAGACAGATAATATCCCAGTCACCAGTTGATTCCTATAACTTATAGGGTGATAACATAATTAATTGTACTTCAAGTCAAAAATCTATATCAAGCTAAACACCCCAGGTTAAGTACTTACAGAAATGAAGTTTGGGATCTTGTTGATAATTTCTTCTTAGCTTTTAATATCTCTTTTGTTCCAAGAGAGGAAAATACTATGGCAGATTCCTTGGTTGTTTCTTCAAGTAATTTCATAGTTCCTTTGCCCCCCAAGCTCAAATATGATGTGTAAGTGAAGTATAGACCCTCTATACCCAACAATTTCAAACATTGGAAGGTCTTTGAGGATGATCTTGAGATCAAAATATTTCTTGAAACTGTGGAGGATTTTTCTTCCTTGCATATTGATCAAGATCATAATTATGACAAAAGCACTCATGCTGATATTTTTCTGAATAAAATTGTTGACCATCATATTTTTCAATTGCCCAGTAACCATATTCCAAAAGGACTAGTCCCCTTGGAGAGATTGTTTGACAAAAATGATGTTGTTGTGAAGGTTAAAGGTTCAACTAAAAATGATGATGTGACTGAATGCAATTTATGTACAGAGGAGGATCAAAAGTATGTGAAATTGTCTAGCAGCTTGTCAAAGGAACAAAGGGTTTAGTATGTTAATATTTTAAAGGAGTTTTCTGATGTGTTTGCCTGGAAATATGAAGATTTACAAATATATGACACAAACATCATTGAACATAAGATCCCTTTGAAAGAGGAGACCAAACCTTTTAGGCAGAAACTCAAACAGATAAATCCCATGTTGCTTCCTATTATGGAAAAAGAAGTGAAGAAGTTTTCGAATGCCAAGATCATAATTCCTTTGAGATACTCTGAGTGGGTGGCTAACTTTGTCCCTGTGACGAAGAAGAACGGGGAAATTAGACTATGTGTTGATTTCAGGATTTTGAATAGAAGCTCCATGAAAGATAATTACCCCTTTCCAAAGATGGAGCACATTTTGAAGAGAGTGACTGGCTCATCTAGGATGTCTATTATTGATGGCTTCTCAAGCTACAATCAAATCTTTGTCTTGATTGAATATAGAGAGAAGACAACCTTCACTATTCCTTGGGGCACATTCATGTATTCTAAAATTCCCTATGGATTAATGAATGTCGGAGTAACCTTTCAGCAAGCAATGAATACTGTCTTTATTGGGGAGAAGGACAAATTTGTGGTCATCTATCTAGATGACATTACAATGTTCTCCAAATCTGATAAAGAACATTATCATCATTTGAAAAGGGTCTTCCTAAAGTGCAGAAAGTTTGATCTCTCTCTCAATCCTAAGAAGTCTTTGTTTGCTATGAAGGAAGGTAAGTTATTGGGACACATTGTATCAACAGAAGGGGTAAGAATTGTTCCAAGCAAGATAGAGGCTATCCAAAATTTATCTCTTCCTAGATCTAAGAAATAATTTTAGTCTTTCTTGGGTAAAATAAATTTTCTAAGAAGATTCATCTCTAACTTTGTTGAATTGGAAAGGAAATGAGGAGAAATGGACTGTTGAGGCCCGAGATTCTTTTGACCAAATCAAAAGGACTTGCCTAAATCACCTGTGCTCATTAGCCCTGATTATTCCAAGGAATTTTTGATGTTTTCCTTTGACTCATTTGACACATTGGTTGTTGTCTTTCTTCAGAAAAATATAGAGGGGTTAGATCAACCTATCTCCATTTTTAGCAGAGCATCGAGGGATGAAAAAATGAGTTATGATATCATGGAAAAGCAGGCTTATGATTTGGTCAAATCCATCAAGGGTTTCAGAGTATACATTGTGCATTCCAATATTGTTGCCTATGTTCCCTCAGCCTCTGTGAAAGAGATACTTATCCATCCTGACATAGATGGGAAGAGGAGTAAATGGATTGCCAAAATTATGGAATTTGACCTTGAAATGAATCCCACTAAACTGGTGAAAGGTCAAGGTTTAGGTAGGCTGCTGGCTGAATCAAATTGCAAAGCATTATGGGTTAATTTCATGAACATAGACTCAGAAAATCAGCAAGCTGATTTTGCTGACAAAATCTCTCATATCAGCCCCAACTTGGCAGAATGCACTTGGTATAAAGACATCATATATTTTCTCCAAAATTTGCAGCCTCCTGATGGTTTGGAGAAGAACAAGGTAAGATATTTGAAGCTTAAAGCAATCAGATATTGTCTCATTTATCACATATTGTATTGGAAAGATCCTCTAGGGGTTCTTTTGAGATGTTTAGATCCACGGGAGGCCCAAAAGGCCATGACAGATTTTCATGATAGCTTATGTGGGGGCCATCACTTTTGGAGAACCACATCCTATAAGATCCTCAGAGATGGGTGTTTTTGGCCTAGCCTTTTTACTGATGTTTGTGCAAATATTAGAGCTTGTGTCAAATGCCAAATTTTTTTTCTGGAAAGCAACAACTCAAATATTTGCCTTTGAAGCATGTGGTGGTCTCTGGACCTTTTCAGCAGTGGGGTATTGACTTCATTGGGGAAATCCATCTAGGTTCAAGTGGTCAACATAGGTGGATTTTGATTGCCATTGATTATTCCACCAAGTGGATAGAAGCCATTCCTACAAGGAGTGTCTCCCACAAGGTAATCATTATTTTTCTTGAGGATATCATGTCAAGATTTAGTTGTCCAAGAAAGATTGTTACTGACAATGTTGCCTCTTTTAAAGTTGAACCATTGATCAAGTTTTGTGAACAATATGGGATTACATTAGTCCATTCTAATCCTTATTACCCCCAAGGAAATGGTTTGGCAGAGTCTTCTAACAAGAGCCTCCTAAATATCATCAAGAAATTGTTAGAAGACAACAAGAAAGCATGGGACTCAAAGATGAAAGTTTCCTTATGGGTTGATAGAGTTACAACAAAGAGGTCACTTGGTGTTTCCCCTTTTTATCTTGTATATGGGATTGAAGCTATCTTTCCTACACAGCTTGCCTTTCCTTTGGCAAAGTTCCTCCAGGACTACCAAGGAGAACCTGATGATATGGTAATGAGGATACAACAGCTGGTAGAAGTACAAAAGACTAGGAAGCAACTCCTTGACAAAGAACAGGACCATCAACAGAAGATCAAGCAAGCCTTTGACAGGAAGGTAAGGAAAGAATATTTTCAGTTGGGATATCTAGTGTTCAAGTGGGATGCACGCAAGAAAGACAAATGAAAACAAGGTAAATTCAAAGCCTTATGGATTGGTCCTTTCAACGTTTCTGAGGTATTTTCAAATAATACTTATAAATTGCAAAATTTGGAGGATTCTGAATTTTTTGGTAGCCCTGTCAATGGAAACTTTCTGAAGAAGTATTTTTCTTAAGCCATGAGTGGCTTTCCATTCATTGTAAATATCACTTTCTATTTTTCTTTTTTGTTTGAATAAATGACCCCATATCCCTAGGATAAGACACTGAAGCTACTTATTCTTGGCAGCTCACAGGGAGCATGTCATCCCCTGTGGATCCAATGTTATCACATGAAGTTGTCATGGGTGAAATCTCTCCTTAGGTTTTAATTTTTATCCATTAGTATTCTTTTAAGTTTATTTTTTTATTTTATCTTTATGGTTTTCTTAGGATAACTTAAATAAATGAAAGGTTGGAACTTGTCTCACATATTTGACCCACACCTATGGTTTACACCCTTGGTTCATTTTATGGTTTACACCCTTGACTCATCACTTGATTTTATAGCTAGCACTATCAACCTCATGACACCACAAACCTGATAGGTCACTCCATACATTCATACGCTTGAACCTCTCCACTCTGTCCCTTTACCCATCAATGAGTCAAATAAAATATTTTCAAGTACGTTGCCAACTCACTGGTTATTTTTGTAGTGCATATTTTGTACACTCTCCCTCTTTACCATAATTTGTGATTATGAAGCTAATGTCATGCCTTTTCATTGTTTTCAGCATCCTTGTCTTCAAAAGGAATAATCATGATTTGGTCATTAATGAGTTCTAACTATTTATCAAAATTTGAAATCCTGCTCCTAGCTCAACATTGCAGAAACTACTAGTCCAGGAAGGTCTGTGGATTATGCTACAGACTAGCTAACTGAGGTGCATTGGAGATTGGGGTGGTTGAAAAAAACTTCATTCTTTTAGGAGATCATCAATAATCAAACTTCGATGTCCAGGTACTTCTTGATCCATCCGAGCTCCGTTGAAGATCACTTAAGGTTATGTTTTATCTTTTCATAGCACCTGGAACTGCCAACTATGGTTTCCTCCACCTACCAGCCCCTTACCTTTTCTATCACATATTTCTTAGCCATCTACATACTGTCAACTTCCTCCACTAAAATTGAATCATTTTCTATAAGAGTTATTGTGCCTATTTATCCCTTGGATCTTGTTGTCCATACTACGCTACAGAAACCACTGCAAAATTGTGCTATAGATCCCTTGTTCTAGCTCTACAAATTCTGTGTCAATGCAGTGTCATCATTTATGCTCACATCTCCAAAGTTCTCTCTTTTCCTTCACGGTGTCATCCTATAGTTTCATCTCAAAGTATATTTGCAGTGAAAATTTTAGGATCCTTTTCCTTTAGAATGATGATGACCCTATATGGTGGCTTGATGTTAGCCTAAAACTTGAACAATGCATCCTCCTTGAATATCATTTTTCAGAGGAGATTTTTCCCCTTTTAAAGCCATAAAACCATTCTCTTACTAGTTCAAAATTAAATTGGAGGAAATCCCTAAAAGACCAAATAAGGACCACCTTTCAAAAACTTAAAGACTTTTTTCTTTGTTTGGTTTCCTATACCTCTCATAACATTACAGTGTTTGACCTCCTACTTCTATCAATGGATACACCTCAACAGAAGAAATCTCCCAAGGGTGGGAGTGTAGTCAATACTGAGCCTTCTAACATGCACCTATTTGATGTTGAGCCTCTGATCGGGGAGGTCTTCCAAAGGGTTGGTTGCCTAACATTCTATCAAAATATGCAGAGGGAACACCCTGAAGTAGCCAAGGAATTTTCTTTAAACTTTGATGGCACTAATACCAAGTTAGGAACCCTTGATTTGGAGGTATCTGAGGCCACCATTGCAGCAACCATTGAGATACCCAACACTGGTGAAAGGTGGTTCAAATCTATGACTCTCAATGCATACTTTTCTAAAGATTTCCTCAAGCCACATCATCAAAAAAATAATTTGTCCAAGGGAGTGCCTAGGAGCCACTTGGTTGAGGGTTTTGACAAAATGTTGAAAGTCATTCAGAGGTATTTTACATGTGAGGGAAAATTCAATATGATATACCAGTATCACATTAGGATTTTTCTACACTTCACAGACAAATATTTGATGATCATCCCTTTCTATATGTTTAGAAGTATGGGAAAAATGGTTGATAGGGTCCAAGACAAGTCCAAGGCTGTGGACACCAGTGTTTTCCACTCAGGGTTGATCAGGATGCTTGTAATGGAAGAATTGAAGAAAAGAAACCTCACTTGGGAATAGTTCATTGTCTCTACTACTCTGCAACTAAATGTAGCCTCCACCCCTCAATCCAGAATCCAGAGCCCTTTGCCAGCTAGTAGTGTTTCCCAAGTAGAAACAAGAAAAAAGAGAAAGGGAAAACACATTGACCAAGAGAAAGAAGTTCCTAAGGAAGTTGAAGAAGAAGAGAGGGAATCCCATCACTCCCCACAAAGAGAACTTTCACCTCATCCTGCACCTGAACTAGAGGAAGCTCCCTCATCAGCCAAAACTACAGCAAAAAAGGGGAGAAAATTTCATTTTCCTTCACCTACTGCAGCAGTTGAGACCTGATTCAGGAGGCCTTTCACCAGATCATCAACCCATAAGGAAGATGCTAAAACAAAAGTCATAACCAAGGTTTATGTCCCAAAGAAAGATAAGGGTAAAAGTGACAGTGTTGGGAAGCCTATGTATGCCATGAGAAAATCTTATGTTCAGAAGAAATATAAAGATAAGGGTAAAAGTGACACTGTTGGGAAGCCTCCACCCTTCAAGAGATTGATCAGACAACTCAGGGATGCAAGGAAGTAAATTTCCCATTTGAAGGGAGAAATATTGACCAAGAGGAGGAAGATGAGTGAACTCATGGACATGTATAATGAGACCCTTGATCTAGTTAGGTTTACAACAAGAATATTCTTTCCCCTCCATAGGAAACTTTAGACTTTGTACAAGAAAAACAGAAGCATACAGTCTCAAAACAAAAAACTTAAAGAAGAGTTGCATACCTTCAAGCATGATCTAGCCCAGAGGAATATCAATGTACTAGCCCAAGATGCAACAGAGAGAAGTGCTCCTGCAATAAAGAGAAGTTCCCTTGCAAGAGAGAGAAGTGCTCCTGCAACAAGGAGAAGTGCCAGATTGAGAAGATGAAATGGAAAGGATGAGAGACCCATTTTTGGTGATGATCAGCTTTTGCAGCTTGAAGTTTCGAGGGAGGTGTTATAATTTCACCTATTGAAGGCATCTACAGTCTCATAATCCTTCTGCTAAGACATTTTGGTTTTTTTGAGGTTCATTGAATGAAAGAAAACAACATAGATCATTTCGTAGTTCCAGGCGCTACATAATCATCCACAAAGACTGTTCTGTAGATTCTCTACCAAAAGCACTGGGAAATCACCTAGCCAGACATAAAGTGGCATTTTGCTACGAAAAGTTGTTGCAAAACATTTTTATAGGTGGGCGCTATGAAATATGCTACCGAAAGTACTATGGAATCTATTGCAGAACAATTTTACATAGGCGGGAGATACAAAATTAGCTACCAGTTGCACTACGAAAAGATGCTACGAATTGGTGGTTACAATCAGCAGTTTTGAATTCACTGCCTCTTCTTAGCTTTGATCATTTGGAGGGAACCAATTATCACCAAGTGGTAGATGGATCTCAACACAAAGGCTTGGAGGACACACGCAACTGGTGGATATTGATGCAGGAGCATCGCCAGCACATCAAGCGAGCCAGCGTGAAGCGGAAGACAACAGGACAGCGCCAGCACAAATTTTGAAAACACCTTGATATTGTTGCGCCAAACATTAATGTGTGGATTTAATGAAGCGCACTTTGTATATTGTAATGGACCTTGAGCGGATAGCTGACGTCCTTAGGTAGATAGTCGGCATTTAATATAGTTAATGCTGGTAGATAGGAATTTAATTCTAGATTTGATAGGTTTAGAGCGCATGAGGGAAACAGGATATAGACACCCTACTTTGTACATTGTAACATGATTCTGGATTATTGAGAGAATTCAGAAGAGAAGATCAAGCAGAGAATTGTATGAAGAACACCCATGTATAGATATTTGAATTAATAGAAGAAAGCTTGGATTCAAATTCATGGTTCTGTGTTATTTCTCTGTGTATTGATGTTATGCTCATGAATGTTTTCTTCCTGTCATGCACTTGCTTTTATACGTTGTGTATGTGATTTCATGGTTGAATTGAAGTCTGGAAGGAACAAGGAATTAGTTTCAATTGTTTCTCTATCTTGAGCCAGAGAATTCCTGCAAGGAGTGCAGTCGAATCGTCTACAAGGAGTGCATTGACAGAAGGGTCTCAGATAGAGATAACTTTTGTTCTAAGTTTCTAGAAGTGCAGATTTGGCACCGGAGCCGTGCAAGGCGTGCACAGGCTAGACGAAGTCTCGGAGTTGTGATTCTGAGCAAAAGGAATTAAGACTGCTGCTGCAGGTGTGCGCAGAGTCGAAGCTTCAACACTTAAACGTTGTTGAATATTTGCGCAAAGAGTGCATGCAAGAGTTCCTGAAGGGAATCGAAAGTTGTGAGAAAATCTCAGGAAGGATAGGCCTTCAAGTTCATCGAAGGATGGTATAGACAGAGTCGTGCCTGGAAGGCTCCCAAGAAGCGTTGTGGGTTTGTGAGCAAGTGGACGAGTTCTGTGAAGGAGCGTTTCGTCACTTCATGGATTGCACAAGGAAGAAACGGACGGTCGGAATTCTCCGAGGAGAATTCACGAAGTTCCATGGGCCGTTGGATCTACCAGAAGTGCGAGTTAGCTACAACGCAAGGGTGGAAAGGTTCTAATCTCAGGAGGGGCAACGCATTGATCCAAGTCAGCCAGGGGCATTGGATTACTCGCGAGAATTCTTTGCTTTCTATAGCAGAGAAGGAGAATACACCATTCCGCCCAGAAGAGAAAGGCAATCACCTGACCCAGAAGATAGGGAGGTGCGAAGAAGAGGCAGGCCGGTAGGAAATCCAGAAATGGAGAGGCAGATGAAAGATCTCTGAGCGAGACTCGAGGAGATGGAGACAGCTCAAAGATGCACAGCTAGTGCAGGGGATCTAAGTGATTCCGAGAGCGAGATTGAGGTTGAACGAGAGGAGGAAGTTGTAGTTGAGGATGCATCAACTGAGCGATTAATCAAATCCATTTCCAGAATGGGTGCGAAGGCAAAGATGGACATTCCAGTCTACGAAGGAAATCTGGATGCAGAAGAGCTTCTAGATTGGATTAGAGCTCTTGATACCTACTTTGATTATGAGGATATCAAAGAGGATAAGAAGGTCAGACATGCTGTCACACGCTTGAAAGGACATGCAACATTATGTTGGGACGAGCTACAAGCTGATAGACGCTGCAAAGGCAAGCAGAAGATCAAGAGCTGGGACAGGATGATCGTGAAGATGAAGGCGAAGTTCATCCCAAGAGACTATCAAATTACTCTGTTCAGGAGGATGCAGAACCTAAGACAGAAGTTGATGACAGTGAAAGAATACACTGAGGAATTCTATCGACTAAACATCAGAGCAGCTCATCGAGAGAGCGATGATGAGAAGGTTGCCAGATACCTGAATGGTCTAAGATATGACATTCAGGATGAATTAAGCATGGTTACCATCAGGACGGTGGAGGATGATTATCAGATGGCTCTGAAAGCCGAAGAGAAGCTGAGCCGTAAGCAAGGACAGTGAGGGCGAGGCAAAAGTTAGCCCAGAGGCAAGTCAGTTGCCCATGAGAAATTCTAGAAGCCCAAGGAGGAATGGAATAAACCTCAGGGTAAGGTTGAAAGAGGTGGAACCTCACAGCGAGGACAGCCGTATGTAGAACAGAGAGGGCAGCATACAGAGCAGAAGGGAGATTATGCTGACACAAACACTTTTCCTTGTACCAGAGGTAGAGGAAGAGGTCGAGGTGGAGTAATCACATGTTTTACATGTGGGAAGAATGGGCACAAGTCATTCGAGTGTCCAAAAAAAAAGAGGGACATCGGAGAAGCTCACATCGCAGAAGCACAGAAGCAGGATGTTGATGCGGAAGATGCAGAAGGTGGAAGATCGCTTGCGATGCATAAAGTTCTTTTGACACCCGAGCAGGAGGTGGAAAGTTCGGTTCAAAGGACCAGACTTTTCAGAACAGCTTGCAAGACCAAGGATTGGGTATGCAAGGTTATCATGGACAGCGGTAGCATGGATAATCTTGTTTCGACCGAGATGGTAGAGAAGCTGGAGCTGGAGACGACTGATCACCCGAGTCCATACAAAGTTTCATGGTTACAGAAGGGACATCAGGTGAGTGTTACTAAACAATGCTTGGTTGAATTTCAGATAGGGGAGTATAATGATAAAGTACTCTGTGATGTTATTCCCATGGACATATGTCATTTATTGCTGGGTAGACCATGGCAATATGACAGAAATGTGGTTCATGACGGGAGGATGAACACATATACCCTGGAGAGGAATGGGAGGACATACAGGTTGCTTCCAATAAAGGATAAGGAGGTGAAGCTGGAAGTAAATAGCACAATACTTCTTATGAGTGGGAAGGAGCTTATTACGGAGGTTGAGAAGAAAGAAGATCCACAATTCTTTGTGGTCAGAAAACCGAGGATTGTTCTGACTAGCACAAGAGTGGATGATTTTCCGAATGAAGTTCAGGAACTATTGGAAGAGTTCGTTGATATCATAGTGGACGAATTACCTCATTCGTTGCCACCGATGAGAAGTGTGAGTCACCACATAGACCTCATACCAGGATCTAGTTTGTCGAATAAAGCCGTGTACAGGTTGACGCCGCAAGAAAATGAGGAGGTCAAGAGGCAGGTCCAAGAGCTATTGGACAAAGGATTGGTCAGGGAAAGCTTGAGTCCATGTGTTGTTCCAACAGTACTCAATCCAAAGAAAGACGGAGGCTGGAGGATGTGTACCGACTCAAGGGCGATCAACAAGATAACCATCAGGTACAGGTTTCCACTTCCGAGGATGGATGATCTAATGGATTGCCTAAGCAGGGCAAGGTATTTTTCAAAAATAGATTTGAAAAGTGGATATCACCAGATTCGCATGAGAGAGGGCAATGAGTGGAAAACAGAATTCAAGACAAACGAAGGTTTGTACGAATGGCTGGTCACGCCGTTTGGTTTGACGAATGCACCAAGTACCTTTATGAGGCTGATGAATGAAGTCCTGAGGGAATTCATCAGAAAATTTTTCATTGTGTATTTGGACGACATACTGATTTATAGTAAATTAGAGGCTGAACACTTGAAGCATTTGGCCATTGTGATGAGGAAGCTACAACAGGAGAAGTTGTTGATAAATATGAAGAAGTCCTCATTTATGAAGGCAGAGCTCATCTACTTGGGTTTTGTTATTTCGGCTAATGAGTTGAAGATGGATCCGGATAAAGTGGAAGTGATCAAGAATTGGCCATCACCGAGAAATATTTTCAAGGTGAGAAGCTTCCATGGTTTGCCTAGTTTCTACCGAAAATTCATTAGAAATTTCAGTGGAATTAGCGCAGCGATGATGGATACAGTGAAGAAGCGACATAAATTTTTTCACTGGACAATAGAGGCTGAGAAGAGCTTCAATCTGTTGAAGTGGAAGATCACGGAACAACCAGTGTTGGTGTTGCCGTATTTCCAGAAGACATTTCAGGTGAAATGTGATGCAAGTGGATTTGCCATAGGAGCGGTATTGAGTCAGGAAGATAGGCCAGTTGCATATTTTAGTGAGAAGCTGGATGAGGCAAAACTGAAATACTCCACGTATGATAAATAATTTTATGCTATCATACAAGCGCTAAATAAGTGGAGGCATTACTTGATCCCGAAAGAGTTTGTTTTGTACAGCGATAATCATGCACTACAGTTTGTGACTCAATAGGAGAAGTTGAATCAGAAACATGCAAAATGGGTAGAGTATATGCAAAATTTCACATTTGTGATTAAGCATATTTCGGGTACTGCTAACAAAGTGGTTGATGCTTTGAGCAGGAAGTGTTTGTTGCTGCAGGAATTCCGAGTCAAAACATTGGGTTTTGATAATCTCAGGGACATGTATGCAGGTGATACAGATTTTGTAGAAGCGTATGAAGCAGCTGAGAATCCAGTTCTCAGAGACCGAAGCTCTTGGATAGATTATATGATCCAGAAAGAATTGTTGTTCAGAGGCAATCAACTGTGTATCCCGAAATGCTCCATGAGGGAGAACTTGTTAAAGGTGAAGCACAGTGGAGGATTGGCAGGACATTTTGGTCATGATAAAACATTCGCGAAGATGAGCGAGTCTTATTTTTGGCCGTGGATGCGATAAGAAGTCAAGATATTTGTTGATAGATGCAGGGTATGCCAGCATTTGAAGGGAAGAAAGCAGAATGAAGGTTTTTATCAACCATTGCCCATACCAGAGAGGCCATGGGAGGCAATCAACATGGATTTTGTATTGGGTTTGCCAAGGACACAAAGGGGTGTTGATTCCATCTTTGTGGTCTTGTACAGGTTTTCTAAGATGGCACATTTTATCCCATGCCAGAAGACCAACGATGCGACTCACATCGCAAATTTGTTTTTCAAGGAGGTCATTCGACTTCATGGATTTCCGAAGAGCATAGTTTCAGATAGGGATACAAAATTCATAGGGCATTTTTGGAGGACCTTATGGAAGAAGCTAGGAACTAACTTGGCGTTTAGTTCTGCTTATCATCCTCAGACGGATGGACAAACGGAGGTGGTCAACAAAAGTCTGGGAGACTTGCTGAGGAGCTTGGTGACGGAGCACCATAGCAGTTGGGACCACATATTACCACAGGCAGAGTTCGCCTACAATGATTTAGTGAATCGGAGTACAGGGAAAAGTCCATTTCAGGTTGTATATGGGATGCAGCTGAGGGGAGTTTCTGAATTGCGGGATTCAGAACAGACTGCTACTAGCAGCGCTAGTGCAGAAGAGTTCGCTGAGGCGATGAGAGAACTTCACAGCAGAGTGAAGCAGCGACTGATAGATTCAAATCAGGAGTACAAACGCAGAGCAGATCAACATCGAAGACAACTTCAGTTTGAAGTTGGTGATATAGTTCTGGCACATTTGAGGAAAGAAAGGGTCCCGAGGGGAACATACAACAAATTGAAAATGAAGAATATCGGGCCATGAAAGGTCTTGAGAAAATTCGGAGAAAATGCTTATGAGATTGAGTTGTCGGATGGCATCAGAATATCTCCAATATTCAATGTCGCAGATTTATACCCATTTAGGGATGGAGAAACAGAGACTGGAATCAAGGAACCAGTGATTCAGTGGATGAAGCAATTTCCAGTAGCAGAGAAGCCGCAGATGGAGTACATACTGGACAAGCGAGTGGGTAGAAAGACCAGAAGGAAGGAATACTTCGAGTATCTGGTCAAGTGGAAGAACCACCCAGTGGAAGAACCACCCAGTGGAAGATGCCAGCTGGGAGACTGAAGCGGTGATACAGAAGCATGGACAGACTTTGCAGGAGCTCATGGACAGGAGCCCATGAAATTTTTCAAGCCGAGGAGTATGATGCAGGAGCATTGCCAGCACATCAAGCGAGCCAGCGTGAAGCAGAAGACAGCTGGATAGCGCCAGCACAAATTTTGAAAACACCTTGATATTGTTGCGCCAAACATTAATGTGTGGATTTAATGAAGCTCACTTTGTATATTGTAATGGACCTTGAGCAGATAGCTCACGTCCTTAGGTAGATAGTCATCATTTAATATAGTTATTGCTGGTAGATAGGAATTTAATTCTAGATTTGATAGTTTTAGAGCGCATGAGGGAAACGGGATATAGACACCCTCCTTTGTACATTGTAACATGATTCTGGATTATTGAGAGCATTCAGAAGAGAAGAGAAAGCAGAGAATTGTATGAAGAACACCCATGTACAGATATTTGAATTAATAGAAGAAAGCTTGAATTCAAATTCATGGTTCTGTGTTATTTCTCTATGTATTGATGTTATGCTCATGAATGTTTGCTTCCTGTCATGCACTTGCTTTTATACACTGTGTATGTGATTTCATGGTTGAATTGAAGTCTGGAAGGAGCAAGGAATTAGTTTCAATTGTTTCTCTATCTTGAGCCAGAGAATTCCTGCAAGGAGTGCAGTCGAATCGTCCGCAAGGAGTGCGTTGACAGAAGGGTCTCAGATAGAGATAACTTTTGTTCTAAGTTTCCAGAAGTGTAGATTTGGCACTGGAGCCGTGTAAGGCATGCGCAGGCTAGACGAAGTCTCAGAGTTTTGATTCTGAGAAAAAGGAATTAAGACTGCTGCTGCAGGTGTGCGCAGAGTCAAAGCTTCAACACTTAACGTTGTTGAATATTTGCGCAAAGAGTGTGTGCAAGAGTTCCTGAAGGGACTCGAAAGTTGTGAGAAAATATCAGGAAGGATAGGCCTTCGAGTTCGTCGAAGGATGGTATAGACAGAGTCATGCCTGGAAGGCTCGCAAGAAGCGTCATGGGTTTGGGAGCAAGTGGACGAGTTCTGTGAAGGAGCGTTTTGTCACTTCATGGATTGCACAAGGGAGAAACGGACGGTCGAAATTATCCGAGGAGAATTCACGAAGTTTCGTGGGCCATTGGATCTACCAGAAGTGTGAGGTAGCTACAACGCAAGGGTGGAAAGGTTCTAAGCTCAGGAGGGGCAACGCGTTGATCCAAGTTAGCCAGGGGCGTTGGATTACTCGCGAGATCACCTATCGGGATCTCGTGAGATAAGTGTCTAAGATTTGGAAACGAAAATCGCGAAGTCGCGAGGGCACGAGATCGTGAGTTTCGGCATCTCAGACAGCAGGAGTCGAGGTGGAAGTTATTCGACCTTGCGAGAAGCGAAGTCGCGAGGGAATGAGATCATGAGTTTCGGCATCTCAGACATCGGGAGTCGACGTAGAAGTTATTCGACCTCGTGAGAAGCGAAGTCGCGAGGGAGCGAGGGAGCGAGTTTCGGCGTCTCAGGTATCGGGAGTAGAGGAGGAAGTTATTCGACCTTGCGAATAGCGAAGTCGCGAGTGGCGAGATCGCGATAGTGCTGAAGTCTCGACAGAGGAAAGGGGAAGTGAGCGTTGACTGACACATCGGGTCTCGGGGATTCGAGAACCCAGTGATCGACATTGGGATCCCAAAGCCGCGAGTTCCGATCCTCCAACAAGTCAAGGAAGGGGATCGCGCGAAGAGAACTGTGGGTGCGGATTTCCCGATAGGGAAATAGAAGAGCCTTGGAGCTCTTTGGGCCGAGAAGAAAGAAGGTCCTGCGAGGGCAGACATACCTGCGGGGTGCGGCAGCGCTGTCAGATATGCACCCAAGAAACAACAAATCATGTCATTTATATCTTATTAGAGTTGTTGCCAACATGCTCCATGTTTCTAGCAGTCTGTTAGTTCCACTTGTACATATGTTAGATTAGTACTTTTTTGTGGAGAATCCTAGGATAGAAAGTCCAACTCACATCCCAAGATATTGTTTACTATTTTGATTATAAATACATCAAGAGAATGTTATTTGGAGGTTCGAATGGTTGAGCAGAGCTCTCTATTTTGTAATATTTTGACTAACCAGAGCCATACTCTAGTTTATGTATGAGATCTGAGATATTTTGATTAATAGAAGAAAGCCTCTTTTCATTATATTGCTTCTTCTTACTCTGAATGCTCATTATTTGATGATCTTTATGAGATGTTATAGTTGTGTTATAATGGATGTTTGATTATAATGTTTTTGTAAATGTTTTTCAATGTTTTAAATTTAGTTCAAGAAGTTCTTGTGATTGAGTTTTTCTTCACCTAGTTTCTAGGAGGCCTGATGATTATAGCAGACCTATCAATATTCCTCACCAAGTCTTCCATCTACTCACACTTATCTTTAAACCACTGACTGAAGCTAATCAAAACCTCATATTCTTATGCATACTAGCCTAGATTTTCTGTGTTAAAATATTGCTATTCTGAGTTTTGTCCATTTGACCTTCTATCATTAATCTAAATTTACAAACCTATTTGATGGGTGCCAGGCTTATCCTCTAGCAATCTGAGGGTGACTCTCAGTGCTAACACATCCTATATCACACTCTATTTTCATTTTATTATTTTCTCGGAATCATTATACTTTTCCCTTGGACAGTGAATATAACTTCATTAGGTCCAACTATCATGGGTAGATATTTGTTTACAAAGTCATGGCCAAGCAAGATATCAGACCCTATGTCAAATTTATACAAAATTACATTTGTTCTAACTCCATTCAGATAGAGAGGGAAATATGGAGCAAAACCTTTGATTGATATTTTTGTTTTGTTAACAACTGTAAAATATGTTTGAATAGGATGCCAGTAGTATTCAAGTATGGCACCAAATCTAGCAAAAGAGAGCATTGCTCCGGTATCTAGTTGTGCATCCAAGGAATATGGCTTATAACCTGATCCTTTATATCTATTCTGATTCTGAGCCTATCATTGAAACCTTTGCGGTCAGTATATAGGGTCATTATTGATTGATAATCATGAAGAAAATAGTGTGCTTCATTTCTGTCATTTTGGATTGGTTTTGTGAACCAAACAATTCATCTAATCCTTGGTTTATCTCTTGATCCTGAATATGTTCAAGTTGTTTTTTCAGTTATTCTAACTCTGCTTTGTCATTTTTGACAAAGTTTAATATTTCTTGTATCAAGGACTTCTTTTCTTTTATCATTTTTTCCTTATCCTTGATTTGTTTTTCCAAAATTTCTTTAGAACTAAATTGTGTCCAATATTCTTCATCTTAAAAGTAATTTTTGACTAAGAGATGATGATTTATGGCATAGGATTTCCTTTGATGCAAGAATCATGGTTCTTCACAGTTTTTGTATTTTCTAGAAGGCTTATGTTTGGAATATGTAGAATTAGAAAATGAAGGGAGATGGGATGAATTAGACTCAAAGTCTTTGTCAATAGGATAATAGTATGCCATATTCACTACACTAGGCTACGTGATATTTGAGAGTTGTTGTTGGAGAGAAGAAATTCCTACATGAATTTTATTGGCTAGCCTGAAATCACCAAAGGTGAGAGGCGATGTTGTAGTGAATAAATTTTTGTTTGGATTTCAAAAGGAGAGGAGTTAGGAATACCAAACATCTTGATCTAAGGAATAGAAATAAAATCAATATTATCGTAAGAAGAGGAGGAATTAGAGTCAGGGTCAATAGAGAGATTATTTACAAAAGAAAAACTTTCAGCCTCAGAATCAGTTGATTCAGTAATGGAAAGATACTCACCATCTGAACTAGTGTCAAATAAATCCCATTCAGTGGAATAATAAGCATGTTTGAAGATATCCATGAGCTTGTGTTGGAATTTAGTCTTACCTCGCAAAGAACATTGATTTTCCCAGTGGCCAAGCTTGTGAAAAATATAGCAGGAATATTTTCTACCGGGGATTTGTCTTTTCTTGAAAAATGTTTTCCTAGGTATTCAATCTAGTTTAGAGAAATTTTCATGGTTTCTTAAACATGTACCTTGGTTTGTCTGGCCTATATTATTTTTCTTTACATTCTTTTCAGTTGCAATGTGCCCCACAATTTGTATTCTTATGTTTAGATCTACCATAACCGAAATGATAAGTTTCAACAAATATGTCAAAGATAGAACCATCAAAACCTAATTGTTTTTTTTGCATACTTTGCAGTTTTTATGCACATGCATCATACAAAGTAGTCATTATTATTTCATGCACACCTGTAAGAGAAAGTTCTTCTTTGTCAATTTGTTCTTCTTCCATTCTTTCTCTCACTAGTTCAAGGATCCTACGAGGCATTATAGACAAATATTTTCTAAGATAGACAGGGTTACTAGAGTCACGGGGTTTATACAACAAATCTTGCATAGTACAATAAAATTCTGGGAGATCTTTGATATTACACAATATTTGATTCATAAATAAGTATGAATATAGACATGTATCAACTTTAGCTTTCCCATTAGATTCATGTACTACCCCTTTTGCTATTTCATCTAGAGGTTTCTTAGATTCCATGATGTGTAGTTTATCAGCTAGATTCAGCCTTTGCCACCATAGTTCTAAGTTACCTGTAAATTCCCAAGTAATTCTTAAGGCTAATTCTCCCCATGTGACTTTGTTTTTTAATATAGCCTTTTTTGTTTTATCCCAAGAAGACCATATGTGAATGATTCATAATTTCATTTTTGGATTTGCAATTCAGATTAGTTATTGGTGTTGGATCTATATTTTCACGAATGAAACTAGAGTGGTCATCAAAATTTGTTGGATCAAATGGAATTTTTTTATTTGTTCCATATTTAGCACTGCACCATTTTTCCCAGGAAATTTGGAAAGTTTGACTACCCTATTCATCAGTACTTTTTGGCATATTTTCTTGATTAGCTCCAGAAGTTTCAGGTTGTTCCTCTTTCAGAACTTTTATTTCTATTAGTTTTTCAGATAACTGATTTTTCATCATTTGGAGTTTTTCTTGTGCCAATTTGACATCATTTTCTATCCTTGGGATTTTAGACTTAGGCTTATCAATTCCTTTTAAAAGGAGGTGTTTTGTTCCTAGGGATGGTTCAGGATAAAAAAAAAAATGAAGCTTGGTTGGTTAACTTCAACCAAGGACAGAGGAGGTGAAGGAGATCTTTCTTCTTCTTTTCTCAAGTTGGTTTCTAAGTCAATTATGACTTCCATATTTATATCTAGATTTTGGATGATTGATCTTAGGATTGAGTAGTGGAATTGTGTTCTAGATTTTCTAAGTTTGTATATATTCCTACAATATGGATTTTTGTCTGCAAAATGTCGTATGCCATATCATCTACGTTTTGCACTATACATACCAATTGGTAGTTAGAATAATTTTTCATTCTAACTTTGTTTTGGGATTTTTCGTAATTGGCCTTTCTATATTGCATAAAATATATATCTGCAACTAAACTTCCATCTTTTAATTTGGGAGTAAAGTTTCCTGGGCCAAGTGATATTTCTAGGACAAGACTAGTCTTACCAGATAACTACTTTTCTCTTGGTAAATCCTATCTGATAATTTTTATTTCATGAGGAGTAACTATCTGAAGACATTATGGACAATATGAATGTTATCAAAAGATCCTAAATCAGATGTAGATATTGAAGGAGCGAAAGAAGTAGCTTCACAGAACTTGCAAGATGGATTTTTTCTTTTGTGGTTAGAGACATGTTCATATAACTCTATAAATATAGTTCTAGAAGAAGTACTAGGCCTGAATCGAATCAGATTTTCAACACATCTTGAAGTGTTAGTTCTGACACTCTGTGATCTTCCTAGTCTTAAAATGTGGCCTTTTTCATACTTCATATGGTTAATTGATGTGTCTCTATAGGAGGAAGATATATTTCTTGTAAAATGGTAAACTTTGCATTCCATTCTTCTAGGATACTTAGTTATGTGAATCTCAATGTTATTGGGGTAACAATTCCAGGGCCGATCACCACACCTTCACGTGTAGATTGTGTTAAAAATTTTGGATTCAAAGTAGGGAGAGTTGTTGAAAAAAAAMAAAGACAAACAATACTATATAATTGTGCAATCTCGGATCCGGGTGACATATCAAAGCCATAAAATTGAATATAGGCTTGGAGGAATTCAAGGATATGTGCATCTGTAAGTGAAACTTGGAATCTTGGGAGGATAGAAGAGTAGAATGGACCATTATGAAGAGGGTCCTRAAAACCACCTACTAAGGCATTCTAAAAATTGGTGTTTCGAGAATCGACAATAAAACATAATGAATACACATTTAGTCTTTGTCTAACCAACAGATTAATACAGAACTAGATAAGTCCTAGATGTACATATTGAAATCCTTGTTCTAAATCCCATTCAATATATTCTCGATGGAGGAGAGATATTACATAGACTGGTTTAGATAAATAGATAACAACATGTGTAGAAACTTAACAAATAAGTGAGATGCTCTGAATTTAAACATTGGCAGATCATAATTTTTTCCATTACTGATCTCAGGAAGAGACCATTTAGGATTGGGTTCAAATTCCATAGTTATCATTCTTGTACTATATAATGGATGATACTTCTTTGAACTAAATAAACTTATAAACCAAGAATGTTTCTTCTTTTGAACATCTTTTGATAAATCAAACAACTAGTTTGATGCAGACCCATAATGTGTCATTGTTATTCTACTTCAAACTTCAACTAAACAGTGTGCAACCAGGTAAGTATTTCATGTTGGTATCAGAGCCTGCGAGTAGCATGGATAATCCCCTATCTACCATTAGTGGTTTCCATTGGTCTATGGTTCACATTTTATTAAGATACTGAGAACAACACTGATTTCCATTTATCTTACCTGGTTGGGCACTATTTAGTTGAAGTTTGCAATAGAATAGCAATGGCACATTACGGGTCTGTATCAAACCAGTCATTTCATTTATCAAAATATGTTCAAAAGAAGAAACATTCTTGGTTTAGAAGTTTAATCAATTCAAAGAAGTCTGATCCATTATATAATACAAGAGTGATAGCTCAAGAATTTAAACCCAATCCTAACTGGTCTCTTCCTAAGATCAGTCATGACAAAATTTATGATCTGCAAATGTTTAAATTCAAAGCATCTACACTTATTCATTAATATTCTACAAATGTTGTTATTTATTTATCTGAACCAGTCTATCAAACAACTCTCATCCATCAAGAAGACATTAAATGAGCTCTAGAACAAGGATTTTAATATGTACATCTAGGACTTATTTAGCTCTGTATTAATCTGTTGGTCAAACCAAGACTAAACGTTTCTTCATTATGTTTTTTTGTCGATTCTTGACACACCAATTTTCAGAATGCCTTAATAGATGATTTTCAGGCCCCTCTGCATAATCGTCCAGTCTATTCTTATGTCCTCATGAGATTCCAAGTTTCACTTAGAGATTCACACATCGTTGACCTCCTCCAAGCCTATATTTAATTTTTTGTCTTTGATATGTCACCCCGATCTGAGATTGCACAGTTACACGATACTGTATGTCTTCATTTTGTTTCAACAACTCTCTCTTCTTTGGATCCAAAACTTTTAACCTGATCTATGCATGAAGGTTTGGTGATCGTCCCTGGAAACATTACCCCAATAACACTGGGATTCACATAACTAAGTATCCCAGAATAATGGAATGCGAAGTATACCATTTTACAAGAAATATATCTTCCTCCTACAAAGCCACATCAATTAGCCATCTATCAAACTCATAAAGGCCTTGTTTTAAGACTAGGAAAATCACAGAGTATCAGAATTAACACTTCAAGGTCGACTGAAAATATGATTCCATCCAAGCCTAGTACTTATTCTAGACCTAGATTTATAGATTTATATGAACATATCTCTAACCACAAAAGCATACATGTATCTTGCAAGTTATGTGAAGCTACTTCTTTTTCTCCTTCAAGATCTACATCTGATTTAGGATTTTTTGAAAAATATAGGAATACTCAATTTTATGCATCTCCTCCGGCCTCTTCTTCCCAAAATTAACATTTAGGACAACATTCATATTGTCTAAACAATATTACATGGTTGCACATTGTCTAGTTGAAGTTTGTAGTAGTATAGCAATGACACATTATTGGTTTTCATCAGACCAGTCATTTGATTTATCAAAAAATGTCCAAAAGAAGAAAAAATATTGGTTTAGAATTTTATTTAGTTCAAATAAGTCTAATCCATTATTTAATACAAGAGTGATAGCTCAAGAATTTGAATTGGATCCTAACTGGTCTCTTCCTAAGATTAGTCCTAACAAAATTTATGATCTGCCAATGTTTAAATTTAGAGCATCTACACTTATTCATTATGTTTCTACAAATGTTGTTATCTCTTTATCTGAACCAATCTATCAGATATCTCTCCTCCATCGAGAAGATATTGAATGGGCTCTAGAATAAGGATTTCAATATGTACATCTAGGAATTGTCCAGTTCAGTACTAATCCATTGGTCATACCAGGACTAAACATGTCTTCATTATGTTGTGTTGTCGATTCTTGACACACCAATTTTCAAAATGCCTTAATAGGTGGTTTTCAGACCCCTCTGTATAATGGTCTAGTATGAACTTTTGTCCTCCTCACATTCAAATTTTAACTTATAGATCCACATATACTTGACTTCCTCCAAGCATATATTCATTTTTTTGGCTTTGATATGTTTCCCCGATCTGATATTGTACAGTTACACACTATTGTATGTATTCGTTTTGTTTCAACAAATCTCCCTTCTTTGAATCCAAAAATTTTAATCCAAGCTATGCATGAAGGTGTGGTGATCGACCTTGGAAATGTTACCCAAATAACGTTGGGATTCACATAACCAAGTATTCCAGAAGAATGGAATGCAAAGTATACAAATTTACAAGAAATATAGCTTCCTCCTACATAGCCACATCAATTAACCATCTGTTAGTCTGATAAAGGCCCTATTTTAAGACTAGGAAGATCACAAAGTGTCAGAATTAACACTTTTAGGTCTGCTAAAAATATGATTCTATCCAATCCTAGTACTTCTTCTAGACCTAGATTTATAGAGTTATATGAACATATCTCTAACCAAAAAAGAAAACATCCATCTTGCAAGTTCTGTGAAGCTACTTCTTTCACTCCTTCAAGATCTACATCTGATTTACGATCTTTTGAAAAATATAGGAATACTCAATTTTGTGCATCTCCTTTGGATTCTTCTTCCCAACAAGAACATTTAGGACAACATTCAGATTCTCTAGACTATCTTCAGATAATTACTCCTCATGAAATCAAAATGATTAGATATGATTTACCAATAGAAAAGGAGTTATCCGGTAAGACTAGTCTTGTTCTAGAAAGATCACTTGGCCCAGGAAACTTTACTCCAAAATTCAAAGATGGAAGTTTAGTTGAAAGAGGAACAACCTGAAACTTCTTGATATAATCAATAAAATATTCCAAAAAGTACTATTGAACATGGCAGTCAAACTTTCCAAATTGCATGGGAAAAATGGTGCAATGCTAAATATGGAATGAACAAAAAAAATCCATTTGATCCAACAAATTATGATGACCACTCTAGTTTTAGTTGTGAAAATATAAATCCAGCACCAATAACTAATATGAATTGCAAATCAAAAAAATAAATTATGATAGTCATTAAGATATGGTCTTATTGGGCTAAAACATAAAAGGCTATATTCAAAAACAAAGTCACATGGGGAGAATTAGCCTTAAGAATTACTTGGGGATTTACAGGTAACTTAGAACTATGGTGGAAAAGGTTGAATCCAGTTGATAAACTGCACATCATGGAATCTAAGAAACCTCTAGATGAACTAGTAAAAGGGGTAGTGCATGAATTTTATGGGAAAGATAAAGTTGATACACATTTATATTCAGACTTGTTCATGAATCAAAGATTGTGTAATATCAAAGATATCCCATAATTTTGTTGTACTATGCAAGATTTGTTGTATAAATATTGTGACCCTAGTAACCCTGCCTATGTTAGAAAATATATGTTTGCAATGCCTGGCAGGATCCTTGACCTAGTCAGAAAAAGAATGGAAAAATAAAAAAAATGGCATCGAAGAACTTTCTCTTGTAGGTGTGCATGAACAAATAATGACTACTTTGGAGAAAAAATGCATGCATTGAAAAATTGCAAAGTCTATAAAGAAACAATTAGGTTTTGATGGTTCTATCTGTGACATATTTGCTTAAACTTCTCATTTTGGTTGTGGTAGATCTAAACACAAGAAGAAAAATTGTGGGGCACATTGCAATTGCAAAGAATGTAAAGAAAAATCCTACAGGCCATACAAACCAAGGTACAAGTTTAAGAAACCACGAAAATTCTCTAAACCTGATAAAAGACCTAGGAAAACATTTTTCAAGAAAATAAAAATCCCCAATAAAAAATATTTTTGTTATATTTGTCACAAGCCTGACCACTGGGAAAATCAGTGTCCTCTTCAAGGTAAGCCTAAATTCCAACATAAGCTCATGGATATCTTCACACATGCTTATGATCTGGCTGAATGGGGTTTAGTTGACACTCGTTCAAATGATGAGTATCTTTCCATTACCGAATCATCTGATTCTGAAGATGAAAATTTTCCTTCTGTAAATAATCTCTCTATTGACTTTGACTCTGATTCCTCCTCTTCTTCTGATAATATTGGTTTTATTTCTATTCCTGAGATCAATATGTTTGGTATTCCTAACTCCTCTCCTTATGAAATCCAAACACAAATTTCTTCACTATATCGTCGTCTCTCATCTGTCACCCATGGTGATTTCATGTTAGCCAATAAACTTTGTGCTGACATTTCATCTCTCTAGCAAAAACTCTCAAATATCACGCAGCCTAGCATAGTGAATATTGCAGAGTATTATCTTACTGACAAATACTTTGAGTCTAATTCATGCCATCTCCCTTCATTTTCTAATTCTACATATTCTAAACAGAAGCCTTCTAGGAAATACATAAAATATGAAGAACCAGGATTCTTGCATCAAAGGAAATCCTATGCCAATAAGCATCATGTCTCGGTCAAAGATAACTTTTCAAATGAAGAAGATTGGGCACAATTCGGTTCTAAAGAAATTTTGGAAAAACAAATCAAGGATAAGGAATAAATGATAAAAGAAAATAAGTCCTTGATATAGAAAACATTAAACTATGTCAAAATTGACAAAGCAGAGTTAGAAGAACTAAAAAAACAACTTGAACATATTCAAGAACAAGAGATGAACCAAGCATTAGATGATTTGTTTGGTTTGCAAAACCAATCCAAAATGACAAAAAAGGAAGCACATTCTTTGCTTCCTGACGATTAATCATTAATGAACCCATATTATGATTGCAAAGGTTTCAATGATAGGATCATCATCACCATAGAGATCAAGGTATCATGTTATAAGCCATATTCCTTGTATGCACAAATAGATACCAGAGAAATGTTCTCTTGTGCTAGATTTAGTGCCATACTTGAATACTACTGGTAGCCTATTCAAACATACTTTACAGCCGTTAACAAAACAAAAATGCCAATGAAAGTTTTCGCTCCATATTTACCTCTCTATCTGAATGGAGTCAAAACAACTGTAAATTTGTATAACTTTGGCACATGATCTAATATCTTGCTTGGCCATGACTTTGTAAACAAACATCTACCCATGAAAGTTGAACCTAATGAAGTTACATTCACTATCCAAAGGAAAATTATAATGATTCCGAGTAAAGAATCATATGAAAATAGAGTGCAAGATAGAATGCATGTTTCTGATGAAATCGAACTCTCAGTACAAAAGTTAGCCAAATTGAATAAAATTGTCAGGCATGCAAATATTCACGGGCTAGAAATAATTCACGATATCAAACAAAAGATAGAAACTGATTGCACATCAAATTATCCAGATGCATTATGGATGAGAGAGAAATAATTTTTACATATAATGAAGGTTATGCTGACAAACCTGATAAATCTTTTGCTAACCATATGTCTCCTTCAGAACTAGAGTATTACAAATAAGAGATTGAAAATTTGCTACATAGAAAACTAATAGAAATTAGTCGCGGTCCATGGGATTGTCCTGCATTGTATGTAAATAAACATTCTGAGAAGAAAAGAGGCAAGTCAAGAATGGTAATAAATTACAGGGGCCTCAACAAAGCTCTGTTTCCCATCCGATACCCATTGTCGTCCAAAGATGCATTGTTTCCTAAGATTGGTAGCAATAATGTATTCAGTAAATTTGATCTTAAAAGTGGATTTTGGAAAATTAGAATAAATCCTAAAGACAAGTTAAAAACAATTTTTTTGGTTCCATATGGACAATATATATGATGAGTCATGCAATTTGGACTTAAAAATTCTCCATTTGAATTTCAAAAATGGATGGAACATATCTTTAAAGATATAGATTTTTAATTGTATATATTGATGATCTTAGTGTTTTCTCTATAGATATGAATCAACACAAGAAACATCTTGAAAAGTTTTATGAAAGAATCTACAAACATGGAATTTCCCTCTGCAAGTCTAAGCTAGAATTTTCAAAAACGAGGATAGAATATATTGGATTAATCCTATCTCAGGGTAAGATTGAAATGCAGAAGATTTATTCAGATTTCTACATGTTATCCTTGACAAAAAGAAACTTTAGAGATTCCTTGGTAGCTTGAATTATATCAGGAACTTTTATGATAACCAAGACAAATATGTAAAATGTCTACCTAAAATACTGAGAGAAGAAATGCCATGGAATGAAAATATGACAAAGAAAGTCCAAATTACCAAGCAAAAAATTCAAAACTTGCCAAAATTGCATCTTCCTGACATGAATTATCCTTTTATCCTTGAAACAGATGCTTCAAACGAAGTTTGGGAAAGTGTTTTACTGCATAAACATAGTACTAGAGAACAATTGTGCATTTATACTTTAGGTTGTTTTAAAGCTACGGAAGTTAATTACCCTTCCTCTCATAAAGAAATTTTAGCAGTTAAAAATGGGATCAAAAGATTAAGATTGTTCCTAAAACTTGTACATTTCACTGTCATAATTGATATGAAACACATGAAGGGAATGAAATCAAATCACAAATTATTGGAGCAAGGTAATAATAGATTTTTACGTTGGAGTCTATGGCTAGATGGATATGAATTTAATGTATAATATAAACTTGGCAAGGATAATTTTATTGCAGATCTACTAACCAGAGAATCCAAATATGTAGCTGAAGGAAATAAATATGTTCTCTAGAGAAGTTGGCTCTTCTAGCCAACCTCCACATCCTGCACCAGAAGGTTTTTATTGGGTTCTCGTATGTAAAGATTGCACAGTTTGTTATTGTTTTGAGTGTGTGTTTAGGATGATTAGGTCCAATCCTTGTTATGAATATATTCTCCATAGATGGGTTACTAGTGGAAATAATAGTGAGTCCAATATCTGGTATTTTCATCAGTCTCCAAAGACATATCAAGGAGTAATTAGTTTGAACCTTATGTTGGTCAAAGATACATAGTTTTGCATGAACCTTGGTTCTGGTATAAGGATTACTGTAATATCATGTTGCACATTAAGCATGTAGGATGTATATGGTTCATATTTTAATGTAGTGCCATCCATAGGGAACATTGGAGTGGATGTTTTTATATATTCATGTAAAAATATTGTCCTATAACTGAAGAGTTTGGCAACGTAAATACTCAAGAGTTTATCCTATGGCCAGATCAGAGTTGGAAGAGGTTGCTAAGTCGGATGCCTAGTTCTGCTTTGGTATCACATACTATAGAAGAAATTTACATTTAAAATTTCATAAGCCACCAGATCCTCCGTATTATCAAGTTAAAAGAAAATTTTGGGATACAATTGTAATCCTGAAGATGAATGTGTTCCAACAATGATGGGGTCTCCCTTCTACAGGTGATTCAATTCATTACCACCAATGGAAGCATGACATTGTTCCCCAAGTTGTTCTGATAGATATTATACCTCATCACTGAACAATTTATGGAAAGCACAGTGGGACATCTCACTATGATTGTAAAGTGTTACCGGCTAACATTATTGTGAGTCAGGTTTAGTGGGTTCACAAAACAAATCTCCACTATGTATATTATTATAAAGAAATCTTTCTATGGGATTGTGATGAATCATCTACTTTGTATCTAATTCAATTCCATCCATAAAAGTTGGATGGCCCCCCTTATGTCCACATGACTCTCACGGGATGAGATAACAGTTGTAGTCCCAACTGCCCCATCGAATATAAAGGACATAGATTCCCTATAATAATTCTACTTATGATTAACACTCATAAGTCCTCTCTTACCGATAACCTTATATGAATGTTATAAAAGGAGGAGCTTGAGTCTCATTTGGAGGCATCAGGTTTTGGGAGAGTTTTTTTTTGAGTCTATGATGAGTTTATATAGTCTGTATTGGCGAAGTATGCTCTAAGCCTTGCACTTGTTGAGTGATCCTGGCTTATCAGAAAATCTTACTTTAATATCTATAAAGTCTATGTATATTATTATAAAGAAAAATTTCCATGGGATTCTGATGAATCATCTACTTTGTATCTAAGTCAATGTCACCCATAAAAGTTGGATGGCCCCCCTTATGTCTGTATGC
This sequence comes from Picea mariana, assembly GCA_032191745.1. NCBI lineage: Eukaryota > Viridiplantae > Streptophyta > Pinopsida > Pinales > Pinaceae > Picea > Picea mariana. The sequence continues at coordinate 20,552 of JASDQU010373897.1, read as the reverse complement.
CTCTCACAAGATGAGATAACAGTTGTAGTCCTAGTTGCCCCATCGACTATAAAGGACATATATTCCCTATAATACTTCTACTTATGAGTGACACTCATAGGTCCTCTCTTATAGGTAACCTTATATGAATGTTATAAAAGGAGGAGCTTAACTCTCATTTGGAGGCATCAAGCTCTGGGAGAGAGTCTGTTTGAGTCTATTATGAGTTTATATAGTCTGTATTGGTGAAGTGTGCTCTAATCCTTGTACTCGTTGAGTGATTCTGACTTATCGAAAAAGATTACTTTAATATCTATTGAGTCTATAAAGTCCAAAGTCCTAAGTAAAACCAAAGCAAAGAGGGGAGGGGGTGATGCCCGACATCTCCCTCCCCCCTTTCCCACATCATGGAATGGGGTGGCATGAGGTGGGAAAGGGAGGAGCATCACCCTCCCCTCATTTATTTAGTTTTAAGTTTAAATATAAATTAAAGGGGGGAGGTGGAAATGCCCAGCATCACCCACCCCCTACACCCCTTTCTTTTAATGTTTTTTTAGTTCTAAAATGTGTTTTTTATTTTTTATTTTTCAAAATTTCTTTCATTCATTTTTTGTTTATTTAATGTTTGATATTTTTTAATTATTTTTAAGTTCTATATTATTATTTATTTTTTTTTGTCCCCTTCCCACCTCCACACCCCTTTATTTTAATGTTTTTTATATTTTTTTTCTAAAATGTATTTTTTTTATTTTTTTTTGGTTTGGTTTATTTAATGTTTGATCTTTTTATTTTAATTAATGTTTTTCTATTTTACTTTTTTGTTTTATGTTTTGTTTCGTTTTATGTGTGTGCTTTTTTAGTTTTAGTTTTTTAATTTTAGTTTTTCAAATTTCATATTTTAATGTTTTTTTTTTTTTTTTAATCTTTTTTTTATGTTTAGCTATGTTGTGTAAGTTTTTGAAATGTGGGAATGTTGGGAACATTAAGAACATGGATACGAGTTTCTGGAACAAGTAGAAGTTTTCCCCAAATTTACAAGAAATGTCAAGTTGGGAACAATAATATTATATATTAAAAAAATACAAAAATATTTTAGATTACATTGTATTAAGATAATAATACATTTTAAAGTTTATTTCAATAAAATCAAAGGTCAATCTTGAGAAACAAAATAAATATATAAAATGTTAACATCTTTTTAAAATTAAACTTTACATATATAAACTTCAAACATCTTTGTAAATTTGAAGCCTTATTCTTGTTTTGATCGGAAAAAGCTAAATAGTAATATGGAAATACACTAAAAGCCAATGATATGGTTGGTTGATAGCAAATACAAACATACATGCATTACAAGTTTTTCATATCCACAACTATAAATTGAGTAATATTATTAAGTTTTTTTTAATTAAATAATTTTTGAAATAATATTTACACGATACTTATTAATACCAAAAATATAATTTTAATTTAAAGCTCAATATTTTGGGAAACTTGTTCCCAAACTCCCATTTTCTTGATGTTGAAGCTCCCAATAGGATCTCAAGTTCCCAAAATTGTTTCCCCCCAACTGGGGACGTTTCATACCCACTCCCAAGCTCTTAAAATGTGTGGAACAAGTTTCAAAAATGCTAGAGATGCTGGGAGCGATTCTCATGCAACTATGATGTTTAGTTATTTATATTTTAATCTTGTTGTTCAAATTCTATTTAATTTTTTTGTTAAAATAATTTAATTTTTTTTGTGTTTTAATTCTTTATATATATATATTAAACCTTTAAAAAAAATTGTTTTTTTTTTCATTAAAATGTGCATTTTCATTAAACAATGTGATTTGTCATTTTAAAAATGGGGTTTTTCATTAAAAAAAAAAGTGCTTTTTAAAGAAAATGTGTTTTTTCATTTAAAAATGTGTTTTTTTTTGTTTTTTTTTTTTATCTTTAAAAAAATTAAATAGAAAAATGTGTGTTTTTTTTCTTTAAA
>JASDQU010373897.1:2885-18402 GCA_032191745.1 Picea mariana | reverse complement strand
TTTTTTCTTTAAAAAAAAAAAAAGAAACATGTATGTGGAGTTTCTCTTTCAATTTTTTTAATGTAAATTTATAAATAAAAACAAAATTGATTAATAAATAAAGTATCACTTTTTTATTTACAAGTCAATTTGAAGTTCTTTGTTCATAACAATATCAGTGATCGAGGCCATTGTTTCAATTAAGTCCTAATTTTAACTCTAAAAATAAAAAGGGAGCTACTGGTAGTATCGATTTTCAATTTGAGGGTCAATGTTCTGCAATGGTATTGGTTGTCAAGACAATGATTTCGAGCAAGTCACAATTTTAACCACCATGCAAAAAGGGGTGCTACATGTAGCACCGTTTTTTGAAACATGGGTTGATTTTGGTGTTTTTGACACAAAAGATGAGGTTTTTGTACCAGAGTCCTCATTTTGGGGTCACAATTCTCATTAAGTCAATAACTATGTTTATTTAAAAGGATTCAAGTTTGGATTATATGATATTCTACAACATTATACACATTTTGAAAGATTGAGATAACTTGAGTTGCATATCTCTAAGCTTGCTCACTCCAACTCATAGTTTGGTTATTTAATTAGTTTGGTTCATATCTCACAATGAATTCAAAACAATCATAATTTTGATAAGTTGAATTTCTATGTGTAAAAAGGAATGAAAGGTCTGATGTATGGATCTAAAGTTACTTGTCTTTTATGTAAACAAGGCATTTTCCCTTCATCTTGTATCACTCTCCAGAAGTTATTCCCAAACATCTGAAAACATTGTTCATTCAAAAGTTCATGAAATAATTCTCCATGTTGATATAATTGATGATAATAAACTTTTAAAGTAGACCTATTAAGAGAACAGTCTTGCATAAATCAATAGTATGATGTGTGAGCAACTTACTATTTTTGGGGATGTGTCTTGTAGACATTGTGTGGATTAATTAAATGCTCAGACGGATTTGAATGGTTTATATGGTATGTTGATATGAATCTTATTCAAATGAAAAAGGAGATAAGTTATGAATTGAAATGGATTTTGAACATGTTTTTTTATCATGCATTATTGTCATCTACAACATTTTTCATAAGTTACAAATCCATTTTCATTACTCATGTATCATTTATATTTTCATCCCATTAATTTCCCATGTTCAAAGAGATTTGTGATTGATTATATTAATGACAGTTTGGTATAAAATAAACAATTTGAATGATAGAGACAACAAGTATAGAAAGGGAAACTTATGATATTCTTTCATGTTATCCTTATTCTCTTTCATATTCCCTTGGCATGCTTGATTGTATGATCAATCCAGAGTCATTGTTTAATTATTTTGAAAGCAAAATAGTATTTGATGATTAACATATTGTAACTTGTATATATATACTAATTAGGTAATTGATGCAATATAGATGAGTTTCTTCAGTCATGGAAGCAATCACTCGGGTAACAATGGTAACATAGGAAACATAGGTAGAATGCCTAATGCATTTTTTGCAAAGAGGCAGAAATAAAAGAATGAGGTTCTCCATTCATTTCGATGCCAATTCGGAGGAATTCAACCAATTGGTTCAAACCATCTATTTGAACCTCGCTTGCCACCCTCCTTTCCAATCTCCTCAAGCAGTTATCATTCCTCATCTTCAGCCACACAAAAGCATAGTCGATTTTTAGGAGCCACTTTATATGTCACCAACCAATGATAGATGGGAAATGTACCTTCTAATCCTCCCTCTAATGTAGTTCATTGGCTCACTATGTCATTGCCACTTCCTCCTCCCCCTCCTCCTTTACAACCTGCTCAACATATTGCTTATGTAGCTTCACATGCACACTCTGTTCAACTTCCCAAAAACTATAAAGCATTAGCTATTGAATCTCAACAAGATAGGGGAAAATGGCCTACCATTTTTGTTGGTTCTTATTCATCTGATAATTCTACTTATATTGTCAAGACCCTCCCTGCCAAACTTGAAGATAATATGAAGAAAATAACATTTGATGACATGCACTCAAAGATGTCAAAAGTGAAAGAAAAGAAATTTGTTGATGCAAATTTACTTAAACATAGGGAAGCATTGTTAGAAGGAAGTAGACAAAGGGAGTCTACTTCAAACAGAAAATATTATTTCTGACTTTATTTTTATTATGTGATGACATTTTTAGCTTGAAATTCAAGGCATACATTTTTGGGACAACATACATGAAAATATTTCTTTGAAAAACTTATGTATCATGTCTTTATGATGTTTTGGGAGATACAAGTATTTTGATGATGTGGCTGATTACATTGATTGTTTTTTATATTTATTATGATGTTGATATATGCATGATATTTGAGTAAAATATAGAAAAACAAGGGGAATGTCTAAAAAAAACAAATAAAGACATAGAGGGACCCCACCTATTAATTATTAATTATTATTATTATTTACCCTTATCATAAATAAATTCATCATATCTTAACTAAAGTTATTTCACGTCAATAAAAAAACTTAGTTGAACCACTTGAACTACTTCTTGAAGAATTAAAGGAAGAAAGAAGGAACAAAGGACATGAGAAAATCGAGAGATACCTTTGATAAGGTTTTCTCTTACCTCAAGTGAGAATACTTATTCATTCATTCATTTCTAAGTTTATTCAGAGCTAAGTTATCTTGTTGATAGAAGGGTTACTCTAAAGGTGGAAAAAGAAAGGAATCATAAGCGTAGACTTGTGACATGCTCCAAAGGTAATTCATTCATCTTGATAGTTTGTTTAATCTTAATTAGAAGTTATGAATTCAATTTCAATGATGATTGATGCTAATTTGCAGAGTCAATACTATGATGTGTTTGTAGCTTGGATTGATCTAGCTTATTTTCAGTCTTAGTCTTTTTCTTCCAGACACCAGTTGTCTTTGTATTACTCAAAATTACATTTTATACTTCTAAGTCTAATTTTGTTCCAAACCCTCACATGGGTTTGTAAAGAGAAACTTGGTTGTAACTCAAAAAAGATATCAATAAAAATCATTTCTAATTTCTTCTCAATTTGAGACTTGTTGTGTATTGAGTTTTCAAATGTATGTTATCTTGTATTTATTTATTCTACTATTATAAATTTCATTTACTTGAGAACTTTTCTATTTTTGAATTTTATTTTGCATCAAAGAAAACAAATTACATAATAGCATCAAGCCCAAGAACTTATTTCTTAAGGGATGGTTGATATTTTTGAATAGGCTATAAGTCCAAGGTGATAATCACACCTATCTCACCTAACCTAGTGAGATTCTAAAATGCTTGAGTGAGGATATAGTCATTCCTCACATAAACATTTATTTGGAGACCATATTGGGGAGTATATTTTACTCTCTAGTTTTTTTTCTTTGTTTTATTTTTCTATTTATTTTTGGTTAATGACTTTGCCTACTCGATAACAACCTAATTCGAGATTTACTGACCAAATAAGTATTGCATCATGTCTTTTTTATTTTATTCTTGAAACTTCCCATACCTGTGAAGAACTTGAACATTCTTGGGAGACTATAGCCCACAATATTGAAGTTCAAGAACAAAGAGAATCCCTTCTTAGGTAATATCGAAATGAGCCTTCTCAATAAACTATTGTCTTATGACCACTTAGTCTCATTCGTCAAGATAGATAAGAGGTGAATCTCCTGAATTCGATCCTTTATTTGAAATAGGAAGGAAAAAAGAAGTCTTAGAGAATCTTAAACCAAGGCTTAGAAGATCTTTTTCGGATTATGAATCTAAGGTATCGAGTATTTCAACATCTTTTTCTCCTAGGAAACCCACAATGACTTCTTCTAGTGGTTCCAGTGGCAAGGGAGGAGCTACTTCATCAAAAGCTTCAGCTTCTTCTCTAATCGTGTAATGTCCTCTTCCAATTTATCATGATGAAGGATGACTCAATATCCTATACAAATCTCATAGTCTATATTCAACAAGGAAAAAGGGAATCAAGGAGGTTTATTTGGTGTTGCTAGGTTAAAATAATGACAAATCCTAAAGTGACATTAAATAAAATAAATAATTATATTTAATTGAAAGGAAAATAAAGTGAGGGTTTGATTTGGTCAAAAAAGGGAAAGATCTAGAAGGCTCAAAGGAAGGATAAATAGAGGGGTAACCCTTCTCTTTAGCATTATGATTTGATCTCTCATTTTGGAGTGCTCTTGGAGCCATTGTTTTGTTAGGGTTTAGCAAAACCCTTCCACTACTACAGTCAAGTTTCGATGGTGGAATACCCACCCTATCTGTACAAGAGAGGGAGTCCATATAGGACTACCATTGGAGCTTCACTGGAATTTTTCATTTAGTTGAAGAGATACTTAGGTACGCAAGAGGTTTACGGAACTTTCTGGATGAGGCCAAGCCCAGAAATTTGCAAGCTTTAAGAGGTTTTCAGAGAAATTAGGGTTTAGGGAATCCCCACAGGTTGAGTATGGGGTGTTCCGCGAGGCTTCGCTAGATGTATAGTTGTTGTCCCGTGAGACCCCTCTAGACGTATAGTAGTTGTCCTACGAGGACCTATGTTATCGGGGTTGCAACAAGTCATTTGGATTGGGTTCATAGGGTTACAAGAGAGACACTAGCAAAGTGGACACTACTAGAGTAGAGTGTCATAGGGAGCATCATAGATTGGCATCATTCCAAGTTTTCTTGTATTGTTTATGTTAGTAGAATTATGCAACTACCTTGCAACCATTACAATTATGTGTTCAAGAGTATTCTCCAATTGTTATTACAACCATTAGATATTATTGTATTGTTGTAATTGGTGTTTCCATCCATATAATATGCCATGGTTATATGCTATATCTTATATGTAATGGATGCATGCAATGTGTTTGAAAATATTCCTATATGAGAAAATTGTTTGTAAGGGGTTAACAACAACATTAATACTAAGTGTTTGACATATTTACACAAGAGAAATTAACAATTTTTAGATAGAAAACATAATATACCTGCATAACCTAGTTGGGGACATTACAATGGTATCAAAGCTAGTGAAATTTATATCCTGTGATTTCTTGAGGCATTAATGCCAAGGAAAGCTAGAGGACGAGGGAAAAAAACCACTGCAGGATCAGATGAAGAAGAGGTATAAATAGAGATATTTATGGGGGATCATCCTAAAGATAGGACCTTACAACTGTTGGAAAGTATATCTAATGGGCAACAACAATTAATACAAGTCCTAGCATAACTATTTTTTTACAATCAAGCAAACCAGAACTAGGGATGTACGAATGGGAACCATGGAGAGGCCAACCATAGAGGTGGTAGGACTCCTTAATCGAGTAATACCTATGTACTGACACAAAGTGTCTTCCAGGAAGGTAGCAAAAAGGTACCTAGACCATTATTTCCACCATTACTTGAGGAGTAGATTATAAGAGCACGGGAACAACAAGGGGAAGATGAAAAGAAATACTACTTAGGGAGTATCAGTTGTTGGAAGAAGGAGCGATCTGGATTATTTTCGACATGAAATGAGAGCGAAGATATAATAAAGAAATGCACAGAGATATCATGTATATACAATAATATAACAGAAATGTATCAGAGATGCAACCATAAACACAGAGATACAGTAATACACGATTTCTATTAATGAAATAAATGTACAGAGAGTGTAAAAATACAGAGTGAAAGACTCGCTAGAATGGTGGCAGCTTATCTCTGAGAAGAGATGTGATGGCTAATCGCATTTGCAAGAATATAATGATTATAATGAGGCTCTAAGGGCCTTTTTAACATAAGGAAAATCCAAAACCCTAACCTTGGAAGATGAAAATCCAAAAGGTTTGCGGGCCCCGATGGAGGTAGTTGATACGTCAACTTCCCATGGGCGTAACTTTTGCAGACAGTCTTTGTTTGGAGCGCTCGATACACTGTTAGAAAGATCTATCTAAGGACTGCAACTTTTGTGTGAGCAACATTGAACTTCGTGACATGTTGTTCCCCGTTTTCTCAAAAAACATCGTTTAGGGCCTCAAAACGGCTCTGGAAGTTCAAGACCCCAAAAACTGCTAAAAATAGTAAATTACCAAAATTGCCAGAAAACTATTTTGAGCCAGTTGGAAAAGGTGGGTGGCCACCGATATCCACCTGGATCAATCCTCCCTACTTAGGAAGCAATGGTCTCCATTGCGTTGAGTTCCCGAGGGAGAGGGGAAAGCGATTGTTGAATCTGAATCTTGGTGAGTTGCTTGTCTTGCTGGAGACGTTGCGCTGCTTGGTTTGTTGAAGGTTGTCACGAACTTGTGGTTGGAAGGGTTGGACCTTTTTAACCAATCTAGCTACATGAGATGACTGTGTGCAGAAGTAATCTTTGCGCTTTGTTGCAACCTTGTTGACCTGCTTCTATTGGATAGAAAGTGCTTGGGTCAAGGCTGTAGTGGTTGCAATTTCCTTCTGTTCACCTTTTGAATAGATTGTGAACAAGCTAAATTTTGTAGTATGAGATACTACCTTGCAACACTTTTTAGGTGGGACAATAGTCAAAATTACCTCTGGTATTCTGTAAATATGACCCCCCAAAGTAACAATGACACTACGAGGAAAAGACTCATAAATATCATGGTGCTTCCACATATATGGTTGGCCCAAGAGAAAATCACAAACATCCAGTGGGGAAACATCACATAATACCTCATCCCTGAAGGGTTGGATGTCGTATGACAATCGACACTATTGGCTGACATAGAGATCTCATTCTTGGCGAAGCCACCCAATGTTGTATGGTTGCGGGTGTGGTGTTGTCAACAATCCCAATTGTTTGACGACCTCTATTGATATGAGGTTCTTCTGGCTTCCACTATCAACAATAAAATGCAGTGAGTTCCCTTCACCCACATCTGTGAATGAAAAAGGCGCTCCCCCTCTTCAGGATCTGTTGTTTCTTCTGGTTGAATTGTTGCGGTCGCGACAATAGCAGTGGGGTCTGCGTCGATGATTTGTATTTTACCAGTATTTTCATAATCAGATTATGAATCAAGGTTTAGCTCCTTGTCTTTGATCTCAACCACCAATGACTATTTTGAGCTACATTCATCGGTGTTGTGCCAGGGGATTTTGTGGAAATCGCACCATTTTCCAGTGTCCTTCTTCGTCTTTCCATGAGCCTTCTTTTCCTATGGCTTGGACTGGTTTTCGGGAGACTGTTTGTTAGGGTCATATTTCTCATACTTTGGTTGTTGTGGATTTGCAGACCTGAACTCCCATTCATTCTGGTGCTTAAATTTATGCTCGACTTTAACAACATATTGATAAGAAACACTGAGTGATGAAATGTCTAGAAAATCCATTTCAATTTGGATGTATCTGTGTAGAGCCCCACGATATTTTAGAACCAAATGTCGTTCGGAGTCTTTGATACCCAGCTTGGTGCACAAGGTATGGAAGGTATTGATGAAATCTAGAACTGCTTGGCCCCTCTCTTGCCGCACTGTGGTCCATCTCATGTATTGGTCCTCATAGTTGTCAACAGGGTAATATTTTTCCTTTACCGCATCCACAAAAAAATCCCAAGTGGGCTCGACCCCATATATTCCAGACTCCTCTGTGGAACTTTGCTCCTAGTAAGTTTCCCACCAATGTTTGACATGGGGGAGAGCTTTAAGGAGTGCGAAAGTGATCTTTTCTCTGTCAGAAGAATTGTGAACAGAGAAATAACCTTCTAGCAGATTTAACCATTTGTCTAGGGCTTCTGCATCTATCTATCCTTCAAATACAGGAATATCAAAATTAACTTATACCTTGAAAGGAGAGGTTCTTCTAAAGTTGTTGTTTGATGAATTTGTGCATGTTTCTATCGATAGGCATGGAAGGATGTGAGAAAAATTCTCCATCATTTCGTCCCTCTGTCGCGTGAGAGCTTGCTCAAGCAACAAATTGATAGGATCGTCTGCTCTGTCATTTTTATTTTCTTCCACCATTGAGGGTTTCTTGGGTGTGCGAGAGAGATTGTCTTCAAGAGAGACAAGCTCAAGACCCAACTTGATATACTCGAACCTCATCGAGGACATGCACTGAAAAAACGATCAAGAACAGTCTGTTCTGATACCACTGATCCAGATTGTTTTTGACACGAAATGAGAGCGGAGATATAATAAATAAATGCACAGAGATATCGCAGATATCCAATAATATAACAGAAATGTATCAGAGATGAAACCATAAACACAGAGATACAATAATACATGATTTCTATTAATAAAATAAATGTACAAAGACTATAAAAAACAAAGTGAAAGACTCGCTAGAATGGTGGCAGCTTATCTCTGAGAAGAGATGTGACAGCTACTTGCATTCACAAGAAGATGATTATTACAATGAGGCTCTAAGGGCCTTTTTAACATAAGGAAAATCCAAAACCCTAACCCTGGAAGATAAAAATCCAAAAGGTTTGTGGGCCCCGATGGAGGTAGTTGATACGTCAACTTCCCAGGGGCATAACTTTTGCATACGATCTCTGTTTGGGGCGCTCAATACATCATTAGAAATATCTATCCGAGGAATACAAATTTTGTGTGAGACATTGAAATTCGTTTCATATTGCTCCCCGTTTTCCCAAAAAACGTCGTTTAGGGCCTCAAAATGGCCCCGGAAGTTCAGGACCTGAAAAACTGCTAAAAATAGTAAATTACCAAAATTGCCAGAAAACTATTTTGGGCCAGTTGGAAAAGGTGGGTGGCCACCGATATCCACCTGGATCAAGGATCCTAGGAAACCATGTAGTAAAATGACTACTGCAACCTCAAGATGAGGAACAAACCCAGGACAGGCCAAAATCAGAAGAATTTTAATCTTCTATGCAAATTGGGGAAGATGATTATCCCATATTTTGACGGATCTAACATGTGGACACTTATTTACATGTTAACCCAATGGCATAGGTAGAGGTGATCAAGTTTTCCACCCTACACCTGGATGTAGAGGCTCATGAGTGGTGGTACCATGGGATAATAACATTGGGGCATTACAACATCACATCATATGAGGATTTCACCCAGAGGCTGATGGAAATTTTCTATAGGAAGGACCCTGAGATCCACTTCAGGGAGTTGGCATAATCAAGGAAGACAGGCACACCAGATGCCTATGTCACAAAGTTCTAGTGGATGACAATCATGGTGACTGATATTTATGAGTAGAGACTCATGATGTTCTTCATGAAGGACTTGGATGAGCCCTTAAGAGGATGGGTGAAGGACTTCAGGCCAAACACACTACATGAATCTATCATGAAGACCCAGGATATGGAAGACACAGTTCCCAAGAATACATCAGCAAAAACATTTATTCCACAGAAGGGTCGGGTGATGAAGCCTCCCCAGAAGATGTGGACAGGGAAGGATGGGTTGGATAAGGAAAATCAGAGAGAAATAAGGAGGAATAATATTTTCTATAGTTGTAAGGAATCATGGGAACTAGGTCATTGATGTATGGGAAAAGGTAAAGTTCATTATATTGAGGTAGTTTCCGACAAGCAGGATGACGGTGATGATGAGGGAATTGGACAAGATAGTGGCGATCCATTACACCCCAGGGCTACAAAGCCTGCGCTATTGTAGAATAGCACTAAGGGAGTGACCATTGCCACTATTTCATGAGTTCCCAAATATTACACCTTCAAGGTCAAAGGAATTCTGTAGGGACAGAGAGTTATGACATTGATTGATGGTGGGGCCACCCACAAATTTATTGATGTTGCATTGGTCACCAGGAGACAAATTCTAGTAAAAGAATTCAAGGGATTCAATTTGGATGTAACAAATGGGTACAACATGGCATGTACTCGAAGGATCATGGGATTTGATGTAACATTGGGAAACTATGCATTAACCGATGACTTCTATGTCATAGATTTAGCAAATACTCATGTGGTTATAAGAGTTAAATTGCTATACTCATTGGGAGATATCCACATGAATTATTAGGAAATGAGGATGGAGTTCTAGGACAAGGGTGGACAACAAGTCATCCTGAGAGGTATGTTGACAACTTCTCCCAGGATCATGTCTAACCAATTCATGTAGCCCCATTTTATACATGGGTACTTGGCTTGTGCAACAGAGTGCTTTATCACCATGGAGATGCCATCAGAAGATCACCAAAATTACCCTACGGATATCCAGGCCTTTCTTGGAAAGAATGAAAGAGTGTTTGAACCATTTCCAGTAGGGAGACAACTCGACATAGATTTTGAGCATGTCATTGAGCTATAATAAGGGTCGAAACATGTGATCACCACACCCTATAGGGATCTGAAGAGGTTCAAGGATGAAATAGAAAAAGACATAAAGGTATTGTTGGAGATGGGACATATCAATACTAGTTCTAGTACTTTTTCTTCGACAGTCATACTAGTGAATAAGAAGGATGGAACTATGAGGATGTGCATAGACTACAAGGCACTGAACAAGAAGACCATCAAAAATTTATACCCAATACCCATTATTGATGAGATAATAAATGATATCGATGTGGCAGTGTACTTATCAAAGGTTGATATGCGTTCATGATACCACCAAATTCAGGTCAGAGAGGAAGATATTCATAAAACAACATTCAGGTGTCACTATGGACACTATGAGTTTCTAGTCATGCCCTTCACGTTGACTAATGCACCAGCTACCTTCCAGTCATGCATGAACAATATCTTCAACAAACAGTTGAGGAAAGTTTTACTGGTGTTCTTTGATGATCTTCTGATCTACAACAAGACATGGGAGTAACATTTGACGCATGTGGATGATATTATCACCATTATGGAGGGGAAATCACTTTTTTCCAAGGAGGAAAAGTGCGAGTTTGGGTTGACAAAGATCCTCATTTTGGTCATGTGATTGGTGTTGAGGGAGTAAAGGTGCATCAGGAGAAGATCCAAACAATATTATATTGGACCACCCCCATATCACTCATAGATCTGTGAGGATTCTTCATGATATGCAGTTATTATAGGCGCTTTGTGAAAGTATTTTCACAATTATCTATGCCATTGACATAACTCACCAAGAAAGGGGCATTCCGATGGTCAGAGGACGCATGGGTAACATTTGACATAATTAAGAGGGTGATGAGAACTTTCCCAATATTAGCACTCCCATATTTTACACAGCCTTTTGTCCTGGAGTGTGACGCATCCGGTTAGGGGATAGGAGCAATATTTTTGCAGAACCGACACCTGATAGCTTTTGAGAGAAGAAATCTAAGAGAGTCAAAGAATCTCTATTCGATCTATGATAAGGAGATGTTGGCCATCATACATGCATTTACCAACTTCAGACAATACCTGATAGGAGGACGCTTTGTGGTTAGTACTGACCACAACAACTTGATATATTTCTTCGAGAAACGAGATCTAAATGAGAGGCAACAAAAATGGGTGAGTAAGGTGCAGGAATTTGATTTTGACATTGAGTATGTAAAGGGGAAGAATAACATAGTTGTTGATTCCTTATCCAAGATAATTGCATCCTTCTCCATGACAAAGATMTCAGCATACTAGAAGTCCATTCTTTTGGTGGAATACTCTAAGAACACCTTCACCTATGAACTAATGGAGGGAAGCATTTAGGATGATAGGTATAGGGTAGTGGATGAAACCATATACTACAAAGACATGATCTATCTTGTCCCTGAGTCAAAACATAARGATAAGATTTTGAGGGAAATATATGACGCCCCACTAGCAAGGCACCAAGGGTATCTGAAGAGCTACAAGAAGGTGAGGGATAGGTTCTCTTGGAATGGTATCAAGGAGGGTGTACTTTTCTATGTGAAGGAGTGCATGAATTTCCAACAGAAGAAGTCAAAGTTTACACATATTTCGGGACTACTTCATCCATTGCCAATTCCAGAGAAAAAGTGGGATAGCATTTATATGGACTTCATCACAAGATTGCCAAAGGTGTAGGGCATGGACTGTATCTACATGGTAGTGGACAAGTTGATGCACATTTCTTTTCCATTCCTTTAGAGTACAACACATATCAGGCAACATATATATTCTTTAGGGAGTTGTCTAGACTCCATGGTCTTCCAAGGAACATAGTCAGTGACCAAGATAACAGATTTCTCAGTGCATTTTGGAAGGATTTGTTTAGGTTATCTATGAAATGGTTGACACCTAGCATTAACTACTACCCCCAGACATATCGACAGACCGAGATAGTAAAAAAATGGATCGAGGGGTACCTAAGAAACTATGTTTCTAGGTAGCATCGAACATGGATAAATTGGTTCCATCTTGAGAAGCATTGTTACAATACCACTCATCACATGTCCATCGGGATGAGCCCATTCAGGGAATTGTATGGCTATGATGCTCTATCTTTTGTATATTTGGTGTTTGGGGAGAGCAGAGCTCCCAAGGCCAAATATTGGTTGCAGGAAAGCCAGGACACCTTGATATTCTTGAAGGAGAATTTGCAAGCCGCTCAGAATAAATAGAAGATGTATGCAAATAGAAATAAGGTAGAACACAAATTTGAGGTTGGGGACCTAGTCATTATTAGGTTGCATCCTTACAAACAATCATCGTTGAAGAAGAGTGGTGTAGAGAAACTAAAGCCTCACTTTTATGGACTCTATAAAGTGATCAGAAGATTTGGGGAGGTAGCATACGAGCTGGAAATACCAGAGAGTAGCAGGATCCACAACACCTTATATATATACTGCCTCAAGAAGGAATTGGGACAACAGGTCACCGCTTCGGCAGATCTTCATCCACTAGATGAGGAAGGGTAGTAGGTTCTAGCTCCCAAGAGGATTTTTAATGTCAAGGAATGGAGGCTGAGGAGTGGAGTCATTCAAGAGTACTTGGTTGTATGGAGAGGATTTCCAGTAGAAGATGTTATTTGGGAGGGAGAGCATATCTTACAACACCCTGATCTGGAGTTTCTTGAGGACAAGCAATCTTGGGAAGGGAGGATTGTAATTTCCCCTTCCAATTGATCATGACGAACGATGACTCAATAACCTATACGACTCTCGTAGGTTATAGTCAACAAGGAAAAAGGGAGTCAAGGAGGTTTATTTGGTGTCACTAGGTTAAAAGAATGACAAATCCTAAAAACATAGTTACCAACTTAACGAGAACTCTACAGAGTTCTCGTTTTTGAGGGGGTCAATTTTTTTACCCTGTTTTTAAAAATGGTGCTACTGGTAGCACCCCCCTCCATTTTTAGATGTTTTTTCGATATTTTAAATTTTTGGATCCACAATGTTTCCACTATTTTTTTAAATGCTTGTTTTTCATGTATTTTCAATTTTTTCAAATTTTTTGTTTTTTATTTTTTTATTCAACAATGTTTTTAGTCATTTTTCCATGCTCCTTTCAATCTTATAAATATTTTTTCCATTTACTTTTTGGAAATTAGGATTTTTCATGTGATTGTGTCTCCTTAATTAATTTAGTGTTCCATACTTTTAAAATGTAATAAAAAACATCATTTATAATACATTGTTCAGTGTTACTTCAATACATAGAAAATAATTGTACTTAAATAACACTATTTTTGAATATTTAGAAAACAAATATAATTAAAATTTCTTTTCATAAATTAAAAACTTAAAAAACTAAGAAAAAAAAACAATTAAAATTAATTAAAAAAATCAAAATCAAAAGAAAATTTATATAAAAAATAAAATAAAGAAAAACTTAAAAAACCAAATTAAAAAATTTAAAATTTAAAATTTAAAACTATTTATAAAAACTAAGAGAAAATGAAGAAAAAAAAAAGATAAAAAATTAAATTTATGGCAAAAAAACACTTTAAAAAAAATAAAAAAACAAAAACATATATAAAAACCTAAATTAAAAATCCTAAAATAAGTTTTTTAATAAAAAAAAAAAAAATATATATATATATATATATATACCCAAAATTTAAAAAAAAAAATAATAAATAAATAAATAAATTACATTGAAAACCTTTAAAAACTAATTTAAATATTAAATTTTATAAAACAAATTTAAAAAAAAATTAAAATAGTTTATATATATTATATAAACTATATAATATATATAAACTAAATATATTTAATTTATATAATATATATAAACTATATATATTTAATTTATATAATATATATAAACTATATATATTTAGTTTATATGGTTAAGAACAGTGTTTCCTCCTAAGAGGTCACAAGTTTAAATCTAGAGGGGGGTAGGGTATGTATACTTCCGTAGACTTTACCAGTTAGTTAGGCGGAGGGAGTCCCTTGTCCCACAAACAAGGGGGTCTCATACATCAGTTTAGTGTCTGGCTGGTCGTGACCTTAAAAATAGATTATTATTATTATTATTATTATTATTATATTTAGTTTATATATTATATAAACTATATATATATAAGTGAGAGCCACAGAGGTGATGTCGGACATTGCCCCAGCCCCCGCGAGCCAGGTCGTGGCCCCATATGACTACGACCTGATTGTGGATGCCTCACATAGCCTTCGTGGCTCTCACTTCTATATATATGTTTATATATATTATATAAACTATATATAGTTTATATATATTATATAAACTATATATAGTTTATATATATTATATAAACTGGTTTTCTCTTTTTTGTGTACTTCCAAAGTGAGTAGGACTATTTCATTCCTTCACAGGGGGCATGTTGTTATTCAAATATCTTAATATTCACATTCCCTAAAATGTTTTCGCACTTTGAAATTAAAATTTAATAAATATTGAATTTTTCATAGACGCTTTTGGTGCATGGATTTTGAAATTAAAATTTATAATTTAGTTAAAATTCATTTTGAAAATAAAATATGTTAAGCATGATAATAATTAATTTTTAAAATGTAGTTTTGGTGAAATGTTTTTTTTATAAAAATTTACATTTATTTATGTATAGTTTTATTTTAATAATTAGTTTTCTATAAATCTTACATTAAAAATTGTATATTGATGAAACATTTATATGTGAGTTAATTGGTTTTGACTTTAATTTATTTTAATATTAAAATTTGTTAAGCATTTTAGTATTTGCTAAATATTTTTCTATATATTTTGTAATATTAAAATTTGTTAAGCATTTTAATATTTGTTAAATATTTTTCTATATATTTTGTATTCAATTTTTTATTTATGTTTATTTTAAAATTATTATTTATTAAACATTAGATTTTCTTAAGTAGGGTTTTAGTTTAGGTTTTTTATTTTTTTAGATTTTTTTAATATTTTGTTTAAATTTTAATTTTTTTAGTGTTTTCTAAATTTTTACTTCTTTTATTTCATTTTTTTTTAGGTTTCAAGTGTTTTTTTCATTATTATTTTTTAAAAATATATACCGTTTTTTCTAGATCACTCTTTTTTCTTTAAGAAATTTTAAATTTTTTTCTTTTATTTTTTAGGTTTTTTTTTCACCCCTTTTTTTAATGTTTTTCTTTTTTGTTTGATTTGGGTTTTGAATATTTTTTTTAAATGTGTTTTTTTGCTTCATTAAAAAAATAAATTTGCAAAGATTTTTTTATTTTTATTTATTT